>PVKP010034494.1:0-24167 GCA_004027715.1 Plecturocebus donacophilus
GGGGTTCTGGGCGCGGACTGGAGCGCCGAGTGTGCTCAGACTCGGAGCCGGGTGTTGTCTGTCCGCGGGGCGCCTTGCCGCTGGGGCGACCCTGTCCGGCTGGCGCGAGGGCCGGGAGATGAGGGACTGAGCGGTCCCCGGGCCCCTGCCCCTCCGCCAGGACCCCAGGACCGGCTTTTGCGGCGCTGACTTCCTCCGTCCCCGCCCCCGCCCCCGCCTGTCTGGCCTCCGAGGCTCTGGCTTCCACGCGGGGATCAGAGGACCCCCGAGCAACCTCCGGAGAGAGCAGGGCGGCCACACGGTTTACCGGGGAGGACAGGGCGCTGCTGCGGGAGCCCCGCCGTGCCCAGGCAGAACCTTCCCTCTCCCGGTGAACCTGCTGGGCTGGCGCACACCCGGGTCCTCGGGAGTCCCTGGACTCAGGCGCCGGCGAGACTTGAATTCGGCCTTGGCGATGGTAGGGGTGGGCTTCCCGCTGCCACCCCGCCTTGAGGGACCCCAGGGGCTGAGGGAGGGGCTGCCCTGGGCTGCTCTGAGGCTAACCCTGAAGGGTATGGAATGCCCCCAACCCACGCTCCTTCCTGGAGGCTGCACTCACTCCTCTCTCCCGGGAACAGCTCCGTCCAGGGCTGGGGTTTGGACAGCCACCCCTCGTGGGGCCTTTCCTTCTCAGGCCTGCGTGGCGCATCTGTCCTCTGGGAAGTTCATTTCCTTCCGGGGTGCCCTCAACACCCACACGTGGGCCGGAAGCTTGTGTAGAATTTTAGCTGTGAACCAGGGATGCCCGAGCTGTTCTCAGGTGACCTGTGAGAAAGGGGTTGAGCCTGTGAGTTTGGGGAGAAGCCGCAGGAGGGCTGGATGGACCCTTGGAAGGTGATTGCCAGGCCTGGGTTTCAGGGTCCCCCACCCCCGGGCGCAGGCTGTGGTGCCCATCCGGCTGGGGACTGGGTGGGGCCAGTGGCCCCCCACAGCGGGCGTCAGATGTTCACAGGGGCTCCTGGCTGCCTTCTGCGAAGTCTGGGAGTGGGGCTGGAGCGGGGCTGACCTGCTTCCCAGGGCCCCTTACCACTGGGATTACAGGACCCTGCAGAAGAGCCCAGGGGCTGTGCCAAGGTGGGCGGCTGCCTGAAAGAGAGCATGTCAACAGAACATACGGGCCTTCTGGAAGGCAGAGTCCCTCACGGTGGACCCTCACGGTGGACCCTCCCGTCTTATGCTGGGGCCTTCGTTTCTAGCCATCCTTATCCCATGCAGGGTGGACTGCCCGCCAGGGGAGCTGCCCACAGGCCGGGTCCCTTGCGGTGGGACTGCAGGCTCTGCAGAGCCTCTTCCTGCTGCCGCTGGGGACTCCTCTGCCCCCTGCTTCCCTCGGACGCTGGCTGTGAGGCCAGGTCAGTGGCTGCAGGGATGGCTCATGGCCCTGGATAGGCCCTGCGGGTGTGTGGATAGGCACATCTGCTCTGAGAACTGTGGGAAGAGGCTGGGCAGGGTACCCCTGCCATTCTGTCAGTGAAGTTTAGGGGTCTTGCAATGAGGGGGGCCACAGGGCAAAGGGGGGGGTGGGGTGGCTTGAAAGTGCCTGCCCCAGGGCAGCAGCCGATAGCTTAGCCTCAAGTGCCTGGCACCGAGCTTCGAGCTGCGTGGCCCCAAAGATGGGCTCAAGTCACCGCGTGTGATCGGAGGACGGAGAGCAAAGGGCTATCTGACAGTGACCATCCTGTGCAGTGGAGAGGACCTGGTCAGAGACAGTTTCAGGGGGGATGAGGGGGACGTGCAGTCAGATCTTCTGTCCCCAAGCAACGCTCCCTTCACACCTTTGGGGCAGTGGCTGGGGGTGACTATGAGTGACCTTGTGGGAACGGCACTGTGGGCGCCAGGGGCTCAGGGAAGCCCTTCAGGGCCTGAACATGCTTATATTTCTCATTTGTAAAGGGAAGCCCCGGGCGACAAAGGCCACATCAGAGCTGGGGGAAAGGATTTGAGAGAATAAGATTCCTTAGAATTATCATCTTTTTCCTGGAGTGGAGAGATGTGGCACTCCCCAAAACTTCCTGTCTAGGCTGGGCGCAGTGGCTCACGCCTGTAATCCCAGCACTTTGAGAGGCCGAGGTGGGTGGATCACTTGAAGTCAGGAGTTGGAGACCAGCCTGACCAACATGGTAAAACCCTGTCTCTACTAAATACAAAAAAATTAGCTGGGTGTGGTGGAGTGCGCCTGTAATCCCAGCTACTCAGGAGGCTGAGGCAGGAGAATCGCTTGAACCCAGGAGGTGGAGTTTGCAGTGAGCCGAGATGGAGTCACTGCACTCCAGCCTGGGAGACAGAGCGAGACTCCGTCTCAAACGCCACCAACAACAAAAACTTCCTTTGTGGGCAGTGGGGGCTATTTTTTCTTTCTGGATTGTGAAAGTAGTGACTGGTGTCTGGAAGCAGGAACTGTGCTGAACTGCAGGGCTGTGAAACTGTGTCGCCGGCAGCTGGTGCCGGAGGTGGAAACTTCTCTGCGGTGCACAGTGCGGCTGGGAGCGGCAGCAGTCGGGGAGGGAACTCTTTCTCCGGCCCTGCAGTGACCTGAGGTGGTCGCCATTATGAACGGGCGCTGGGACCCCTGTATGTGCGTGTATCCTAGAGGCCCAGGGCCCTGGCCAGGGAACAGAGCTCAGGCAGCTGGGAAGATATGCAGGCCAATGAGGAGAACCGGATGAGGGCTTCACATGAGGAAGCATGTGGCCGGGTCCTCTCAGAACGTCAGCCTCATCTTCCTGTCTCTCATCTATTTCAGCAACCACCTCCTGTGTGTCTCCAGAACCCCCAGTGTCTCGAGCTGGAGAGAGGACTGTCCTGAAGGCAGCAGGCCTGGTTGCAGCTGGCGTGGGGGTATCAGGATGGAGCCCTTGGCCCTGCGGAAAGCTGGCTCTGAGCAGGAGGAGGGCCCTGGGGGGCCACCCAGGAGGGTCACTGACCTCGGGAGGGCCTCCAATCTCCGGCGCAGCAACAGCAGCCTCTTCAAGAGCTGGAGACCGCAGTGCCCCTTCAGCAACAGCGACAAGGTGGGCCTTCTGCTGGTCAGCCTACAGCTGGCATGTGGCCGAGGAGGTCGCAGCTTGAGGCCGCGACTGTGGGGGTGGACAAGGGTCTGCTGGCCTCCGGGGCTGCAGCCCGCCGTGGCTCTGGGAGAAGATGATTGGGGAGGGTGATGCATGGCTGGCCTTTCTGGCACTCTGTGGGTTGCGCGATCATTTCCCCTGGTTGGCCTGATTGGGAAATCACTGTGTTAACATAGAAGTGTTGTGTCAGCGTCGTGGAAATCTGTCACCCCGCTTACCCTGTTGCGTACTGATTTCCCACCGTGTATCTGATTGGGAGGCCCAGGGCCTGGCCTAGCTTTCCCCGAAGCCCTCGATACAAAGATGCAAGTGTGCTGAAAGCGCATGGAATCTTCAGCCCCTTGGCAAGGCAGGAGGGTGTCTGCCCTTCCCGATGCTGCAGGGTCCAGGGCCCCAGCTTCCCAGGCTCTACATCGTTCCAAGGAGGGCGGTGTTGCTGTGTAAACTGTAAAGTGCCTGCACATTCACACTGGTCCCAAGTGAAAACGATTTCATAGATTCATTCCTCCCTCCTGAATCCCCTGAAAGCCTTGGTAAGGTGCATCTAGCCTTTGGCATGGCTGGGGGTTGCGCAGGCTTCCTTTCTTCCATCAGAGTAGTATGGAGGCTCCTCGAGGAGCGCCCATGTGTCTCTGGGGGCTTGGGGTGTGCCCTTCCGAATGTTGGAGGATCTCCATGTGCCCTCTTTCCCTTCAGCAAGAAAACCTCAGTTCATGGATTCCTGAAAACATCAAGAAGAAAGAATGTGTGTATTTCGTGGAAAGCTGCAAACGGTCTGATTCTGGGTAAGTGGTGTGACTTGTGTGAAGGCCTCGGCTTCTTCCTTCTGATCCCACGTGCAGTAGCTGATCAGACCGGGACCCCTCAGGGCGTCAGTGGCGGGTCAGTGGCGACAGCTCTGTGTCCGTGCGAGGCTCAGGGTCCGTGGAGCACTTCCACCTAACCCCACAAGCCTCCTGTGGGGAACAGTTGACCCTGGCCCGCCTTGCAGATGGGGAACCACAGTGCGGAGTTTCAGTGGCTTGTCCAGGGTCATCACGGGGCTGTCATGTGCCGAGGCCCAGTGCTCTGAACCCAGCTGCATCCTCTAATCCTCTCATTTCCACAGCCGCCCCCACTCCTAGAGAGAGTCCCAGGGTCTGGGAACTGGAAGGGCCTTAGGGAGAGCCCACGGCCAGAAGACCGCCGTCCTGCACAGCTCGCCAAAGCCAGAGGCTGGACTTGCCGCCAGGCCCCACAGAGCCCCCTTTGCCCCTCCTCCCCACTGGCCCACGACTCAGGTGTGGCTGAGACCCCCCCCCAGGCAGCATGGCCAGTGCCTCTGAGTGGCTGGGTGTGGCCCTCCTGAGCTGATGGCATCCCGCAGTTGTTGTGCCTTGAGGCATGAACCGAGTGTTGATTCGTGTTTGTGCTCCCCCCACCCCACTCCGCCATGCCCATTTCATGCTCTTCCACAAATGGGCCACACGCTTCCTCCTTTTACTCCTTCGTCGCCTGGGGAGCTCCTACTTCTCCCTCAAGGCCTATCGCAGGTGCCACCTCAGCCGTGCAGGCCTCCTTGACTACACACCCTCTACCAGGGAGTGAGCTTCCCTCCCACCGCACTGTGTTTCTCTTTGATCCTGGTGGTCGTGCTGTAGCTGTGTGGCTTTGTATGTGTCTTTCTTACTAGCTGCTGAGCTTTTGGGGGAACAGGACCAAAGCAGAATGTTGTATTAATTCCCAGAGAATGGCCTTCAGCTCATGTTTACTGAATATGGAGAGGGAGGAGCATCCCGTGTGTGAGAAACAGAAGAGATTGTGTTGCCAGGTGTGGTGGCTCACGCCTGAAATCCCAGCACTTTAGGAGGCTGAGGCGGGTGGATCACCTGTCAGGAGTTCAAGACCAGCCTGGCCAACTTGGTGAAACCCCATCTCTACTAAAGAAACAAAAATTAGCCAGGTATGATGGTGCGTGCCTATAATCCCAGGTGCTTGGGAGGCTGAGGCAGGAGAATCGCTGGAACCTCGGAGGTGGAGGCTGCAGTGAGCCGAGATCCCCCCACTGCACTCCAGCCTGGGTGACAAGAGTAAAGAAGATTGTGATATGAAATCAGATACAAATGATCAGAAAAGATGGCATCGTTTCTGGGATGCTGTGACCTGCCCAGGGTCCCATACTGAATGTGGCCCGTGGCTGTCTTGGGGGCCCACGTGCCGGTGTGGCCCCTCCTTGGATAAGACCCTCATTTCTCCCTGGGCAGTAACAGGAGCAGACGCTGAGGCAGAGGAAGTTGCCACCGTGCCCGGCTGGCAGCTTTGTAGACATCAGCAGAGTTTCATGGTCAGCAATGTAACAGCTGTCCCCTGGCATCCCTGAGGAATTGTCCCCGGACACCCACAGATACCACTATCCCCAATGCTCAAGTCACTGACTTGAGATGGTGTGGTGTTTGCATGTAACCCGCGCACATCCTTCAGTATACTTTCAATCATCTCTAGATTACTTATCGTACCTGATACAATGTAGATGTTACATAAATAGTTATACTGCATTTAAAAAAATTGTATTTTTGTTGTTGTTTTTTTTCTTTTTTTTTTGAGACAGAGTCTTGCTCTGTTGTCCAGGCTGGAGTGCAGTGGTGTGACCTCAGCTCACTGCAACCTCCGCCTCCCGGGTTCAAATGATTCTCCTGCCTCAGCCTCCTGAGTAGCTGGGATGACAGGCATGAACCACCACGTCTGACTAATTTTTGTATTTTTAGTAGAGATGGGGTTTTGCCGTGTTGGCCAGGCTGGTCTCAAACTCCTGAACTCAAGTGATCTGCCAGCCTCAGCCTCCCAAAGTGCTGAGATTACAGGCATGAGCCACTGCCCCAGCCAATGTGTTATTCATTTATTTTATTTTATTTTTTTGAGACGGAGTCTCGCTCTGTTGCCCAGGCGGGAGTGCAGTGGTGTGATCTCAGCTCAATGAAACCTCTGTCTCCCAGGTTCAAGATATTCTCCTGCCTCAGCCTCCTGAGTAGCTAGGACTACAGGTGTATGCCACCACGCCTGGCTAGTTTTTGTGTTTTTAGTGGAGATGGGGTTTCACTGTGTTGGTCAGGCTGGTCTCAAACTCCTGACCTCGTGATTTACCCACCTCGGCCTCCCAAAGTGCTGGGATTACAGGCGTGAGCCACTGTGCCCAGCCTGTTGTTATTTTTAATTTTTTTTCCTCAATATTTTTGGTCTGCGCTTGGCTGAATCTGCAGATGTAGAACTCGCGGCCATGGAGGGCTGGATGTACAGTGACAAAGAGCCCCGTGTGGAAGGAGCGGGGTCTGTAGAACAGTCATGCGCCAGCCTTGCGGTGCACCCATGTTCCTGGAAAGGGTTCTGACCCACACCCCAAGGGAGGGTTCTTGGATCTCATGCAAGGAGGTGTTTAGGGAGGATCCACATTGTAAAGTGGAAGCGAGTTATTAACAAAGTCAGGGAATGAAGGAAGGGCAACTCCATAGGCAGAGCAGCTCTAGGACTGCTGGTGGGCTATTTTGTTGTTGTTGTTGAGATGGAGTCTCGCTCTGTTGCCCAGGCGGGAGTGCAGTGGCGTGATCTCAGCTCACTGCAACCTCTGCCTCCCGGGTTCAAGAGATTCTTCTGCCTCAGCCTCCCAAGTAGCTGGGATTACAGGTATGTGCCACTGTGCCCGGCTAATTTTGTATTTTTAGTAGAGACAAGATTTCACCATGTTGGTCAGGCTGGTCTCAACCTGACCTCAGGTGCTCTGCCCGCCTCAGCCTCCCAAAGTGCTGGGATTATAGGTGTGAGCCACCGTGCTTGGCTGGTTGGCTATTTTTATGGTTATTTTCTCATCATGTGCTAAACAAGGGTGGATTATTCATGAGTTTTCTGGGAAGGAGGTGGGGGTTTCCCAGAACTGATGCCCTCTTCCTTTCAGACCATATAGGGTATTTCTGATGTTGCCACGGCATCTGTGAACTGTCATGGCGCCGGTGGGAGTGTCTCTTGCATGCTAATATATTATAATTAGTGTGTAGTGAGCAGCGAGGAACTCCAGAGGTCACTTTTTTTTTTGATATGGAGTCTCGCTGTGTCACCCAGGCTGGAGTGCCATGGCAGGATCTCGGCTCACCGCAACCTCCACCTCCCAGGTTCAGGCGATTCTCCTGCCTCAGCCTCCCGAGTAGCTGGGATTAGAGGCTTATGTCACCACACCCGGCTAATTTTTATATTTTTAGTAGAGATGGGTTTTCACCATGTTGGTCAGGCTGGTCTTGATCTCTTGACCTCAGGTGATCCACCCACCTCGGTTTCCCAAAGTGCTGGGATCACAGGTGTGAGCCACCATGACTTTTAACACTGTCTTGGTTTGGGCAAGTTTTAGCTGGTGTCTTTATTGCATCGCATTTTATCAGCAAGGTCTTTGTGACCTGTGTTTTGTGCCAGCCTCCTATCTCATCCTGTGACTTAGAATGCCTTAACCTCAGCAGGGCATGGTGGCTCACACCTGTAATCCCAGCACTTTGGGAGGCTGGGGTGGGTGGATCACCTGAGGTCAGGAGTTCGAGACCAGCCTGGCCAATATGGAGAAACCCTGTGTCTACTAAAAATACAAAACTAGCCGGGTGTGGTGGCACATGCCTGTAATCCCAGCTACTCAGGAGGCCGAGGCAGGAGAATCGCTTGAACCCTGGAGGCAGAAGTTGCAGTGAGCCGAGATTGTGCCATTGCACTCCAGCCAGGGTGACAAAGCCTGACTCTGTCTAAAAAGAAAAGCCAGCAAGTCTCAGCATTGTTTCACCCAGTGCCTATTCAGGATGGAGTGTTCTGGTTCGAACAATGTTGACACCCTGACCTGCTGTGTCCTGAGCAGCCTAGACAAGGCCCCGTGGGTCTGAGGCCTTTGCTGCTTGGCTCTGTGTGCCTCTCACGTGGAAGTGGAAACCCCTGGGAGCAGCAGAGCCCAGAGGGGGAGGGGTGGTGACCTGGATCAGATGTCAGCAGGGCACACTTGCTTCTGGAGGTCCCCAAAGCCATCCCCCATGCTCGGGGGTTTGCTAGGACTCACAGCTAAGGTGTATCACGGTGAAGGCAGATGTGATGGGCTTGGCAAGGGACCAGCACACAGGCCACGTCTGGAGGGTCTGAGTGCGGGCTGCTGCCGCTCTCCTGTGTGGACGCCACGGGTGCTCCTTCCTCCAGCAGTGAAGAACTCAGCAACCTGCAAAGCCCATTCGAGGCTCAGAGCCCAGGGTGTGCGTCCTGCGCTGGCCACGTGGGCCCCTCCGTGTGGCGACCGCCCAAATCCCAGACTCCCGGCAGGAAAGCAGGCATTCAGCATAAACCCACTGCAGGGCAGTTCAGGCCTGGAGAAGCTCTCCTGGCCGTCAGGGGACGGAGGGACAGTCCAGGCCTGGAGAAGCTCTCCTGGCCGTCAGGGGACAGAGAGATACTCCAAAAGCCGATTCCCAGGCGCTGCCTTGCAAGCAGGCCCTTCTGAGAAGGTAGCCCAGGTCTCTGTGCTGAATCTGTCCCGCACAGAAGCCTCTCTCATCTCACCAACCACAGCGGCCGCTGCAGCAGGATGGGAAAAGGGCCGGGTGTGTCCTGGGCTGTTCCTTCCTGAGGCGTAGATGGAATGTCCCTCCTTTTTGTGGAAAGACCGGGGCGGGATGAATGCTGAACACCCTCTGCTGCAAACACAGATTTTGAAGCAGATCTATTTATACCACTTAATGTTTTCCCTAAGCATGGTAGGGGCTTCCCTCCCCACTCATCCCGAACTGAAGCCCCTCAGCACCCGCCCGGGGACTCCCACTGGTCGCTGCCGCATCCCCGTCATCCTCCTCGGCTCTGCACAGACCCGTCTCATTTCCGTGTCTGCCGTGGCCACCCCGTCCAGACCTTTGCGCTCCTGTTTTGCCACCATGGATCTCATGACCTCAGGCACATCACTTCTCTTCCCTGGCCACCAGGCCTTATCCATGAAGCACAGAGATGCCTCGGAATTCAGGCACTCACGCCGAGGAGGGCCCAGGAGCCCCCTGGGTGGGAGGAGGAGCCCAGGTTGGAGAGGGTGCGCCTCCGAGAGCTCTCATTTCCCGTGGGGTGCCGGGGGTGGCGTCCCGTTCATGCCTATCTGGGCTGAGTTCCGAGCCAGCTCTCTGATTATGTGATTTCTGGGTCAGTGGCTGCAATGCAGTTTCTGGCATCATGTCAGCCTTGCAAATACCATGCAGGTATAAGTTCCAATGTCATCAGAGGTGACAGTGCAGAGAAGAGGGACAGGAGGTGGCCCGTTATCGGCTGTTAGGAACGTACGAGGATGTTTGGGGCGGCATTGGACCAAGATGGGAGAGCTCAGGTCCTTGTCCTGGGAACGCCTTTCCCCCGGACCCGGGTCTCTCATCCGTGAACTGTGGAGGTCACGTCAGGTGCTCACGAGATCCCTGCAAGTCTCAAGCGCCTTAAGCAAGACCTTTGGCGTCTGTACAGTTTTGTAGGGTGCACATCAGGGAAATATTATCTTTCCCATTTTAACAATTGAGAAATTAATTGCAGAAACATCTAAGATCACACAGTCGACATATGGTGGGGAAGCCTGCTTTCTTTCTCCCTGTTCAGTGGTCTTTCCCCTGTGCCATGTGGTTCCGGTTTCATCTGGTTTTAGTGTTTTTTTTTTTTTTCCTGTCTCACCTGTACTTTTCTAGGTTATTTGTTACTAGCAAAAAATAGGAAGCTAAAACTATTTGCGGATTTCCAATTAAGCAAGTTATAAAGAGCACATGCATTTATCTCTTCTCTGCCTGAAACACCAGTGAATTGCAGTAAAGGAGCAAAAAGACGTCAACCCACGAAGGAAAAAGAGGGGAGCTGAAGAAAGAGATTGCTGCGTTCTTGCCAGAGGAAGGGGAGGAAGCTGAGCAGGTCCTGGAGGCTGGCGGCCCCAGCAGCTGCCCACCCCCACCATCTCCGGGCGAGGGGAGGACGTGGGGGACCTCGGGAGAGGTGCTAGCCCCCGTCATCTGCTTGGAGCCTCCATTTGTGTGTGTTTTAACTTTTCATTTTGAAATAATTATAGATGTACAGAAGTTCCAAAGATACTACAGATAGGCCGCGCAGTTCCACCCGTGGCTACGTTCTGCATAACTGTAGCTCAGTACCCAAACCAGGAGTTCCAGCTGGCAGAATGTGTGTGTTTACTTTTAAGCCATTATTTTTTTTAAGATGGAGTCTCATCTGCTGCCCAGGCTGGAGTGCAGTGGCACCTTACCAGCTCACTGCAATCTCTGCCTCCGGGGTTCAAGCGATTCTCCTGCCTCAGTCTCCTGAGTAGCTGGGATTATGGGTGAGCGCCACCATCCCCAGCTAATTTTTATATTTTTAGGAGAGATGGGGTTTTACCATGTTGGTCAGGCTGGTCTCGAACCCCTGACCTCAAGTGACCCACCCACCTCGGCCTCCCACAGTGCTGGGATTACAGGCGTGAGCCACCACACTGGCCTTATTTCATCTTTCCACATGTGTATTTGTGTAACCAACACCATGGTCAAGACCCAGCATTGATCTGTCTCCACTGAGTTCTTCCCGGACTTCCTCATTACGGTCACCTCACCTTCTCCTCGGCCGTCATCCCGGAACCCTGCAACTGCCAATCTCTCTTCATGCCTATAACCATGTCATTTTGGGAATGTCAGATCAGTGGAATCATACGTTACATGGCCTATGTCTTTCCCCCTCAGCACAGCGCCCTTGAGGTCCATCCAAGCTGCTGCTCGTGTCGGTATTATTTTTTATTTTTTCTGAGATGGAGTCTTGCTCTGTGACCAAGGCTGGAGTGCAGTGGTGCAGTCTCGGCTCACTGCGTCCTCTCCCTCCCAGGTTAAAGCGATCATCCTGCCTCAGCCTCCTGAGTAGCTGGGATTACAGGCACCCACCACCACACCCAGCTAACGTTTGTCATTTTAGTAGAGATGGAGTTTCACCATGTTGGCCAAGGCGGTCTCCAACTCCTGACCTTGTGATCTACCCACCTCGGCCTCCCAAAGTGCTGGGATTACAGGCGTGAGCCACCGTGCCCGGCCATCAGTATTATCTAACTGCCGAATATTCCTTTCCCTTTCACCTTGTCTGTGTCATTACACTTCAAGTGAGATTTTGGTAGACATCAAACAATTGGGTCCTATTTTTTCAAAGTCCAATCTGTCAATCTGTTTTTTAATTGTTGTATTTAGAAAATTTACATTTAGTGTACTTATTGGTATGTTGGGGCTTAAGTCTGCCATTTTATTTTGTTTTCTGTTTGTTCTCTCTGTTTTTTTTTCTTTTTGCCTGCCTGTGGGTTGCTCAAACAGTTTTAGAATTCTATTTTGGGCCAGGCACGGTGGCTCACGCCTGTAATCCCAGCACTTTGGGAGTCCAAGGCAGGAGGATCACCTGAGGTTGGGAGCTTGAGACCAGCCTGACCAGCATGGAGAAACCCCAACTCTATTTAAAAACATTATAAAAAATAGAATTCTATTTTGATTATTCATACAATTTTTGGATTTTCTTTTTTGAGGCAGAGTCTTACTCTGTTGCCCAGGCTAGAGTGCAGTGGCCCGATCTGGGCTCTCTACGACCTCCAGCTCCCTGGGCTCAGGTGATTCTCCCACCACAGCCTGCTGAGGAGTTGGGACTACAGGCGTGTACCACCATGCCCCGTTAATTTTTGTATTTTTGGTAGATAGAAGGTTTTGGCATGTTGCCCAGGCTGGTCTCAAACTTCTGAGCTCAAATGATCTGCCCACCTTGGCCTCCCCAAGTGCTGGGATCACAGGGTGAGCCACTAGGTACACCGTGTGCTATTTTTGAGTGTATCTTCTTGTATCACTTCTTTTTTTTTAAGGGGTTGCTCTAGGTAGTAGATTACATAATATAGCTTATCACAATCTGCTGATGTTGACATTTTACCAGCTTGAGTATTATCTCCTTTTACATCTCTTTCTCCTTCCTAATATGTAATAAATGATTGCTTGAACTATTTCTTCTACATATATTGAGAACCATGTCAGATAGTATTATAATTTTTGCTTAAACCATCAAACATCAGTTAGGAAATTCAAGAGAAAGTTACTCTTTTGTTATTCTTTCTTTCTTTCAGATATTCCAAAATTCCTTCTTTTCTTATTTCTTTTCTGTTTAGAGAACTTCCTTTATTCATTCTTTTAGGGTGTGTCTGCTGTTGACAAATTCCCTAGCCTTCCTTCAGTTAAGAATGTCCCCCCTTCCTCTCATTTCTGAACGACATTTTTGCTGGAGATAGAATTTTGGGTTGGTAGTTTTTTAATCTTCTAGCACTGGAAAAAATGTTGTGCCACCTTCTTCTGGCCTTTCTGACTTCGGATGAGAAATACATTGCTGTTGGAATTGTTTTGCCCCTGTAGGTAAGGTGTCACTTCTGTCTTACTGCTTTTAAGATTTTTAATTTGTTTTTAGTTTTTGGACATTTAACTGTTGCGTGTCTTGGCAAGCATCTCTTTGGGTTTATCCTGTCTGATGTTCAGTCAGATTGTGGAGTCTGTAGGATTATGTCTTTTTTGTCAAACATGGGAAATTTTGGCCATTACTTATTTACATACGTTTTCAGTCTCACTGTCTTTTTCTTTTCCTTCTTGAACTCTAAACATGAAAGTGTGATCTTTTGTTACAGAGCTGCAGGTCCCGGAGGCTCCGTTTGCTTGTGTTTTTGTGTTGCTTGTTTGTTTTCTCTCTGTTGTTCTTACTGGGCAGTTTCTGTTTTTCTGTCTTCCTGCTCACGGACTCCCTCCTCCGTCTCCTCCGTCCTGCTGTTGAGTCCATCCCTTGGGTTTTTTATTTTGGTTCCTGCATTTTTCAGTTCTAAAATTTGCATTTGATATATCTTCTCTTTCTTTACTGGAAATTTATACTTTTTCATTTGTTTTGAGCATGTTCGCGATTGCTCATTGAAGGATTTCTAATGTGGCTGCTTTAAAATCATCGTCAGATCATTCTAACGTGTGTCATCTTGGTGATGGTGGCTGGTAGCTGTCTTTTCTCATCCTGGTTGAGGTTTTCCTGGCTCTTGATACAACTAGGGATGTGTAATTGAAACCCTGATAGTTTCAATTTTATGTTAAGAGACTCAGGATCTTGAGTTTTAGCTGGTTCCCTTGACATGTCTAGGGTGAGGGAAGGAGGGCCCCGCCCATCACTGCCACCCATCTTCCTCTGCCTCCATCTGAACACAGCTCTCCCAGGCTCTGTCGTCACTCTGGGCCCTTGTGCTCCAGGAGACCCTCACAGCCCACCGTGGACTATCCCTGTTCTGCTGGGTTGGCTGCCTCTCCTCATCACTGCCACATGAAGGGTGAAGTCTAAGCTCCCCCTGCAGCCTTCATTGACGGTTCCCAGGGAAGGCTCCTTTTTGCTGCTGAGGCTCAGAGGAGTTCCAGCCCGCCATTAGGCTGCTGCGGCCACCCCCATGGCTGGAAGGGGCAGGTGGCTTGTTATTGCTGGGTGTGGGAAGGTCACGGCTTTCCACCGGGGCTCCTCTGATGCCCCCAAAGGGAGCAGGAAGGGCACCTCACTCCCTGGTGACTGGTGCTGTGTCTTTGCAGGAAGGTGGTGTGTCAGTGTGGCTACACACGTGAGCAGCACTTGGAGGAGGCTACCAAGCCCCACACCTTCCAGGGCACACGGTGGGACCCAAAGAAACACGTCCAGGAGATGCCGACAGATGCCTTTGGCGACATTGTCTTCACGGGCCTGGGCCAGAAGGTGGGAAAGGTTGGTTTCCATCACTCTGTTGCTCTGGCTTGTGGGTGGAGCTGCAGGGTCCCACAGTGACATGTGGTGGGTGGCATTTCCTGGGGCAAGAGCAGGAGGCTGGCAGGGCCCAGGGTGCACAGAGCCCACCGAGCAGTAAGGGAGGGGCGGAGAGGGCCTCTGCAAGGCAAGGAAGCGATGCACACACTCTCAGAGTGCTCAGCCACCTGCAAAGCAGGGCAGGGCGCAGTGAACTTTCTAGGAAGGTGCAAGCCGGGAGCGGGGAGTGAATCCTGGCCGGGTAGCCCTGGACAGCATTCGTCAGGACTTGGGAGGGAGGAGGGAGGAAGGAGGGGTGCAGGACACAGACAGGCTCAGGGTGTGCTTGGGGAATGGCAGGAAGGGTGCGGGGAGGGAGGGAAGAGCAGGGGGAGGGGCCCAGGACGGCAGGAGGCTCAGCTGGCAAGTCCGGTAGCAAAGGCGAGTCCTTCCAAGGAGGCCGGCCGGGTAGGGTGGGATCCCTGCCGAGCCTGGCCTGCAGGAGAGTGCTGTGGGGTGCAGACTGCTGGAGGACCCAGGCGCAGGGCTCAACCTCCCTCTGGGCCCTGGACCAGCCGTCTCTGACCAGTTCTCAGGCCCCACCCAAGACCTGTGGAGTCAGAGTCTTGGCCTCCTGTGTGTTGACCAGTCTTCTGGAGGGTTCTGAGAGAGTGATTGGGTGCCCCTGTCCTGGGAGGGGGTGGCGCTGATCTCTTGCTGGGGTCTGGAGCCCTGAACCTGGTACCCGCCGAGTGTGACCCGTCCACTTGATGTGTGATGATGCTGTTAGGTGGCCCAAGAGGTGCAGTGGGGCAGGTCCAGGGGCGGCTCATGTGGCCTCAGAGCAGAGGACAGGAGAGGGAACAGGAGAGGGGCAGTGCTGGGCACATAAGGGCAGGAGGGCAGAGACCCCGGTGCAGGAGTTGATTAGACTTGGGGGGGCGGGGCCCAGGCACTAGGGCAGGAATCGGAGTGAGTCTGTGCCAGTGCGTGGCTGAGATGCGCTCCCAAAATCTAGAGGAAGAGGAAAAAGTGGGTGCCGTGGGGGGACAAGGGCTGGGGAGGTTTGCTGAGGACGGTTCTGGTCCCCAAAGGGCGGCCTGTTGCTCCCAGCTCGGCCTCTCTGCCTCCCTCCTCTGTCCCACGATCGGTGCCCTGCCCCCATGGGAACCTCCTTTCTGGGTCTGAGTGGAGAGGTGTGTGGTGTCCACTGCCCACTGGGGCCTCTGCGCGCTGCCTGTGGGGTTGGTGCCGTCCCTGCCCACTGACACCTGGGCCCCTCTGCTGCCTTCCCCGTCCCGCAGTACGTCCGAGTGTCCCAGGACACGCCCTCCAGCGTGATCTTCCACCTCATGACCCAGCACTGGGGGCTGGACGTCCCCAACCTCCTGATCTCAGTGACGGGGGGCGCCAAGAACTTCCACATGAAGCCGCGGCTGAAGAGCATCTTCCGCAGAGGCCTGGTCAAGGTGGCTCAGACCACAGGTACCTCGAAGGCTGGAGGGACACGAGGCCCAGTGGGTGGGCTGCGGGGGCAGTGCTGGGGCAGTCAGGGCCATCAGGACCAAGAGGCCCCGGGAGTCTTGGAGAACGTGCCCCAGCCTGAGTCAAACCAAGTACCCCTCACCTGGGCAAGGCTGCTCCCTGATGCCTGGCACTGCCCCTGGCCTGCTGGTGCACTGGAGTTGCTCAGTCCATCGCCTTGCTGGTGCCCAAGGCCATGCAGAGATGAGAACCTCAGTGGCCTGGGTGCGTGGCTGGGACCAGCGTTGTGGGCCAGTTGTAGCAGGTCAGCGAGAGTTCTCGGTCAGCAAACTCTCCATGATTGTATTTTTCTATCAGTGTCGGGCAAGGAGCATCGTTATTTCTGTCTTTTCACTTGAGGCAACTGCCTGGTTGGAGTCCCATCACCTCCCAAGTTCGCACCACTGGTGAGAGCCAGGCAGGGACCCAGTCCCGGTGGACGGTGTGAGATCCCCCAGTGCCGTGACGCAGTGCCCAGCCCCGCCCCTATTCCATGGGGAGGGGGCCCCAAGCCCTCGAGGCTCCCTGGGCCTCCCTGGAGTGGACTGTGGATCGACAGTGAGGCTGCGAGGTGGATTATCGGGGGCTAATCACACAGGAGGGCAACGTTGGGCCCGGATGGGCCTGGAGTCACCGGCTCTTCCCGGGCTCTGGTCTTTGCTCGAGGCGGAGTTGTAACTGAGCCTGCCTTGGCCTGCTCGGCTCACAGCGTCCTCGGCTTCACTGTCTGCCGGGTGACTGTGAGGGCGGTGGCACCTTTGACCTGTGAGCCCCACGTCCCTGCTTGTGAAATGACCAGACCTTTTCTCAGCCTGATCACGTGGGACTTGGTTTAAGGCAGGTCACCGTCCCGCAGGCACTCTCTGAAGCTTTGCCACCTCAAATAATGCCGTGGATTTGTTTGGGTCTCACGGGCTAAGGCCTTGACTTAGATTTAGATTTCAGTGTCAGTGTCCTCACTGTCTGATTCCCGGCCCAAGCCTGCACCACCTTTTCCATTGTTATCTGTCTATCTATCTATCTATTTTTGAGACAGAGTGTCGCTCTGTTCCCCAGGCTGGAGGGCAGTGGCACAATCTCAGCTCACTGCAGCCTCGATCTCCTGGCCTCAGGTGACCCTCCTGCCTCTGCCTCTTGAGTAGCTGGGACTAGAGCATGTGCCACTAGGCCAGGCTCATTTTTGTATTTTTTTATAGAGACCGAGTCTGTGTTGCCCAGGCTGGTCTTGAACTCCTGGGCTCAAGCAATCTTCCTGCCTCGACCTCCCAAAGTGCTGGGATAACAGGCGTGCGTCACTGTGCCTGGCTGATTGTGGTCTTTTTTTTTTTTTTTTTTTTTGGAGATGGAGTCTCGCTCTGTCTCGAGGCTGGGGTGCAGTGGTGGTGTGAGCTCGGCTCTCTGCAGCCTCCACCTCCTGAGGTCAAGTGATCCTCCTGCCTCAGCCTCCCTAGTAGCTGGGATTACAGGCGCCTGCCACCACGCCCAGCTGATTTTTGTATTTTTAGTAGAAACGGGGTTTCACCATGTTGGCCAGGCTGGTCTTGAACTCCTGAGCTCAGGTGATCCCCCGGCCTCCGCCTCGCAAGTGCTGGGATTAGAGGCGTAAACTGCTGCACCTGGCCCAATTGTTGTTGTTATGGCGACACCTCTACCCAGCCTTCTCGGCAGCATTGCCCCAGGACAAACCCCGAAGACGAACAAACTCGACTTTTGCTGGCACCCCAAGGGGAGGCTGTGGGGCACCAGCCGTGGCCTCACCTGTGCCTCTTACCCCGGGGCGGGCAGGTGAGCAGACCCCTCGGGACCTCTGCTCTCAGGCAAAGCTGCCGTCAGCTCACGACATGACACTGGTCAAGCCGGACGCGGGGTGGGAGGTGTGTTTCTTACAGGGGCAGCTGCAAGCCACTGGCAGCAGGCGGTGGGTGGGAGGTGGGGGCGTCCTTCCTAGGGACCAGGCTGAGTGGTGGGAGCTGGGATGCACCCTGCTACACTCTGCCGCATCTGGGTGCTGGAAGCTGGGAGGAAGAGGGAAGGTGAAATAAAAGAATGCAGAGAACGTGCTGAGAACCACGATCCTGAGACTGGGGCCAGGGTAGGTGGCGGGGACCAGGGAAAGGGGCGAGGCCTGCGTCTGTCCCTACAGACACAGGGGAACCTCCTTCCTTACATGCTGGGTTGAAAGCCCCTGAGTAGGCTGGGCAAGGTGATTCACGCCTGTAATCCCAGCACTTTGGGAAGTTGAGGTGAGCAAATCACCTGAGGTCGGGAGTTCGAGACCGGCCTGACCAACATGGAGGAAACCCCATGTCTACTGAAAATACAAAATTAGCTGGGTGTCACTGTGGGCTCCTGTAGTCCCAGCTACTTAGGAGGCTGAGACAGGAGAATTGCTTGAACCTGGGAGGTGGAGGTTGCGATGAGCTGAGATCACACCACTGCACTCCAGCCTGGGCAACAGAGAGAAACTCCGTTTCAAAAAAAGAAAGCCCCTGTGTGAGGGGCTTTGTGTTGATGGGGGCTGGGCGTCGCTGAGCTAGAGGGGCTCAGGCGTCAGGCTCCTGGGTGTTGGGGTGCCCTCAGTGCTGTCGGGCCTGCCCACCTGTGCTCCTTCCCCAGGGGCCTGGATCATCACGGGAGGGTCCCACGCCGGCGTCATGAAGCAGGTGGGTGAGGCGGTGCGGGACTTCAGCCTGAGCAGCAGCTACAAGGATGGTGAGGTCATCACCATCGGAGTCGCCACCTGGGGCACCGTCCACCGCCGAGAGGGCCTGATCCATCCCATGGTGAGCGCGGCCTCCTCTGTGGGGGGGCCCGGGTCAGGAGAGGGGAGCCTAGGACGAGGCCTGACTGGGGGCCGTGGGGAGCAGGTGGAGTGTGCGGGGGTCAGGGTGGGTGAGGCCTGACTGGGTGCCGTGGGGAGCAGGTGGAGTGTGCGGGGTCAGGGTGGGTGAGGCCTGACTGGGTGCTGTCAGGAGCCAGTGGAGTGTTCGGGGACGTGGGCGCACTCAGGAGTTCGGACTCAAGTCCTGGCCCCGTCCCTGACACAGGTGACCCTGGACGAGTGGGTAACTTGGCTGGACTCTGGTCCTCCCCTCGAGGTTGTAGGAGGGGTCCATGTGAGAGTCACTTGCTGTGAGGGCCCCGCTAACAGAGAGGAGGGAGGGAGCGTGGCCAGCGGGCAGCTGGGTGGAGCTGAGCCAGGGGGATCTGACCCGGAAGCGGAGCTTTTAGCGCGTTGAGTCCCTGCACTCAGGTCTCCTGCAGCCGGGAATCCCCCCGTGCTGCGGTGCCAGGCAGCCAGCACCCACCCCAGCTTCTCCATCAAGGCTGAGGACTGGGCGCTCCTGCCTGTGATTAACCGGCTGCAGGAGAAGCAGTTGCTTTAATCTGGAGCCTTGAGTTGGGACAGATTACAAGTCATTCAACCAGGTTTTCCACGGACACACTAACTTTGGCATAACAATGTGAGCCCCTGAATCCACGTGGCCAGGAAAGCCCTGGGCACTGGCCCGGGACTCGCTGAGCAGGCTCCCTCCTCACTGCCCCTGAGCGGGGATTCACTTCTCTGGCAACGAGGTCGAGGACACCACACTGTGCGCCTATTCCCTGGGGCGGGGTGGGGCGAGGTTGGGGAGAGCGTCCCCGGTGGTGATGCCCTTTGTCACTCTGGATGCCCATGAGGGGCCCAGCAAGGCACTGGCCAGCCCGGCCTTCGCCTTCCTTTTGCGTCGGAGTCATGAGCGTGTCCGGCGGGTCGGACTGGACCGGCTGTTTGGCTTTGCTTGCTCTTTTTTTTTTTATTTTTATTTTTTATTTTTAGAGACGGGGTTTCACCATGTTGGCCAGGCTGGTCTTGAACTCCTGACCTCAAGTGATCTTCATTTCTTGCAGGAGTTTGTGCAGCCACATCCTTGGCCCTCCGCCTCCCGGGTTCAAGCGCTTCTCCTGCCTCAGCCTCCCGAGTAGCTGGGACTACAGGCACCCGCCACCACACCAGGCTAATTTTTCTATTTTTATTTTATTTTTTAAAAAATTTTATTTATTTATTTTTTAATTTTTTAAGACAGTAGAGACGGGGTTTCACCATGTTGGCCAGGCTAGTCTCAAACTCCTGACCTCAGGTGATCTGCCCGCCTCGGCCTCCGAAAGTGCTGGGATGACAAGTGCCCCTTGGCCTCTCTTTAGAGGCTGCTTTTCAAACAGTGACTCTCTTTTCATTTTCAGCATTATATGTGATCTGGGTAGGCTGAGAATTCCCCACATCTTCAAGTCCTGTCCGCTTTGCCTGTCAGTTCTTCCCTCAATTTCTCTTTCCTTTTGCATTTTGTGAGAAGCAGCAAGACAAAAAGCGAGGCCACAGCTTTAACACTTTGCTTGGAGATCTCTGCGGGTCTGCTCTCCACGAAACCGCACAGCACGAAGCCGCCAGGCTCGTCGCTCTCCAGCAAAGGCGGCCTTCCCTCCAGGCTCCGATGCCATGTTCCCCACTCCCTTCTGAGCCCGAGCCAGGAGCATCTGTAATGTTCACGTTTCTGCTAAAATTCCGTTCATGCCAGTATATGTCTTCTCTCTCTCTCTTTTTTTTTTGGAGACTGAGTCTTGCTCTGTCGAAGGCTAGAGTGCAATAATGCAATCTGGGCTCACTGCGACTTCCGCCTCTGGGTTCAAGCAATCCTCTTGCCTCAGCATGTCGAGTAGCTGGGACTACAGGCGCCCGCCACCACACCCTGCTAATTTTCGTATTTTTAGTAGAGACGCGGTTTCACCATGTTGGTCAGGCTGGTCTCGAACCCCTGGCCTGAGGTGATCCACCCACCTCGGCCTCCCAAAGTGCTGGGATTCCAGGCGTGCCCACCGCACCCATCTCTGGGAGGTCAGCACAACATTCCCACCAATAGTCTCTTTAAGGACATGGAGCTGTTTTCTACTCAGGGTGCTTCAGAATCCTCCCGTCTTCTGTCACTGCCAATTTCAATGCCACTTCCACGTTTTTAGGTGTTTGTCACGGCAGCTCCCCACTTCCTCATCCCAGCCCTGGGTCCGTTTCCTGTGGCTGCCATAACCTCAAAGCAGCAGCACTGAACTCTCCCACGCGTCTGGAGACAGAACTCTGGAGCTGGGGTTGCTTGGCGAAGTTGGGGTGCCGTGGCCGGGCCACCCCCCGTCCTGAGGCCTGGGAGGAGGGTCTGTTTCCCCACCTCCTCCACTCCCGGGGCTCCGGCTTTCTCCACCTGTGGCTACATTGCTCATCTCTGCCTCTGTGGTCCCGTGGCCTCCTCTCCTGTGTGTGTCTCCCGCACCTGGCCCGCTCGTGTCTCCTTATACTTTGTTCTGGGAGGGTCATGTGTAAAGACTCCTGTGAGCACACCTGTGGTGGTATTTTGGGCCCACGCGGACCCTGCAGGTTAAACTCGTGTTTAGATCACATCTGCACTGCCCCTTTGTCCAGGGAGGCCACGTCCGCAGGCTCTAGGCCCTGCTGCGTTGGGAGGCACAGCTCTCGGGCAGCTGTGTCTGACGCCTCCTGCCACTCCAGGGCTGCTTTCCCGCCGAGTACCTCCTGGATGAGGAAGGCCAAGGGAACCTGACCTGCCTGGACAGCAACCACTCTCACTTCATCCTCGTGGACGACGGGACCCATGGCCAGTACGGGGTGGAGATTCCTCTGAGGGCCAGGCTGGAGAAGTTCATATCGGAGCAGACCAAGGAAAGAGGAGGTAGGGGAGCTTGCTTTCGAGGGTGCTCAGGCAGGGAGCGGGGTGGGCTGGTCGGTGTCAGGTACAGCTGGTCACAACAGGCGTGGCGCTCGGAGCGTGCTCAGAACACATCTGTGTTTCTTTCCCGTGTCTGTCCCTTTACACTTTGTTCTGGGAGAGTCATGTTCTCTTGCCAGCTTCAGCCAGCGGGAGGGTGGTCTGGGGGCGCTGGTAGCTCACCTGCGTATCACCTGTGTGTTTGCAGGTAATAGACCAACCTGCATTAAAAATCTTTTTTTTTGGAGACAGGGTCTGGAGTGCAGTAGTGTGATCTCAGCCCACTGTAGCCTCAAACTCCTGGACTCAAGGGATCCTCCCACCACCCTCCCAAAGTGCTGGGATTACAAGCTTGAACCACTGTGCCTGGCCCTGCAGTCGTTTTAAACCATGATCACGGGCTGGTCTCAGGGTCAGAAATCAGAATGTACGACAGCTGAAACTTAGGACTTGACACCTTTTTCCTTATAGGTGGGATGGGATAGGTTTGAGGCCATCGGGAGGTCCAGTGTGGGGTTTTACACTTGACTTGAGGAGGTTCAGAGAGGAGGTGGTGATGGAGCTGTTTGGCCTGTGCCCAGGTGGTCTGGAGTCCCTTGCAAGCCTCCCTGTGTGTTGGAACCCCCTGGGGGGCTCCTCAGCAGCGCATGGGGTCCGAGTCAGCAGCTGTAGGTGGGCTGAGAACTTGCATTAGGAGCCCGTTTCCTGGTGAGGGCAATGCTGCAGGTCTGGGCCCTCACTTGGAGAAGCGGCCTGACTAGGACACACAGGGTGCGGAGGTGTGGGTGTGTGCGTGAAGACAGTGGGCTTGGGGGGCTCACAGAGAGCCTGCTGCCTGGGAGAGGGGTTGCTGGGTCCTTCTCAGGCTCCCCTGCTGTTGGGCTGAGTGAAGTTCAGAGCGGGGCCAGGCAGATGGACAGAGGATGCTGTGCCGGGTCCTGCTCCTGCTTGGGGTCATGCCCACCTGCTTGGGGCATCTGCTCTGATTGCCCATGGCCCCTCTCCCCGCCTCCCTCCCAAGAGAGCAAGCAGGGTGGGGGTGGCTGCAAGCGAGCAGGGAAGGTGTGGGCGGCAGGGGCTCTTGATCTGCTCATTGCTGTGGAACAGGCGGGTCCCCTGGGAATGGGGAGCTTTGACCTTCAACAGCGACTGGCACTCCCAGCAGGTGCTTCAGTGCATGGTTTGGCTGGAGCTGCAGTGGGCAGGGGGGAGCACGGGTGCAGGGTCTTGCCCCCCAACTCACTCAGCTCCGTGCTTTTTCTAGGCGTGGCCATCAAGATCCCCATCGTGTGCGTGGTGCTGGAGGGCGGCCCGGGCACCTTGCACGTGAGTACGGCCGGGTGGGAGGGGCCTGAGGGGCCGCGTACAGCTGCAGGCAGATGACTGGCCAGAAGCAGTGGTACCAGCACTCGGGACTGTTGGCAAGAGGGGGCGGTGAGCTTGCCTGCCAGGAGACAGAGAACGACAGCATCTGCCCCGTGACGGGGCTTGTGGGGCGCAGAGGAGGGGCTGGAGGAAGGGGCCTTCGGGAGGAGGCTGGGCTTGGCTGTGACCCGGCCATTGACTGGCATGAAGGAAAAGGTGAGCTCCCAGGGCCTGAAGCAAGTGGGGAGCCAGCAGCCCCGGTTCCCAGGACCCGCTGGGGAGGCTGGGGGCCGACGCCCACACGGGCGGCCATGACCCGCTGGGGAGGCTGGGGACCGACGCTCACACACGTGGCCATGTCCCGCTGGGGAGGCTGAGGGCTGACGCCCACACGGGCAGCCATGACCCACTGGGGAGGCTGGGGGCCGATGCCCACACACGCGGCCATGTCCTTTCTACCGGACGGCTGGGTGGCCAGTCCCTTCCCGGAGCCCAGCACACCCTGGAGCCTGGGGGCCTCCTCATTGCCCTGCTCTCACTGTGAGCTTTCGTGAGGCCGGTAACTCCTGGTCCCTGCAGCGGCCCCTTTGCCTCGAGGCCCTTGCGTCCGCAGGTCCATGGGCAAAAACACTGGGAGTGTTTGATCCTGCCGGTGCCGAGGCTGGAGAGGAGCCGCCAGGGGTATGGCCCTAGCATGTCGCGACAGCTCCTTCTTGCCCCAGAGCAGGGGATGCCAGCAAACTACTAAGTGCTTCCAGTGGATCCTGGAGTGGGCTTAGCCCGCCCCGCCCTCAGCCAGCCTTGGAGAATTCTCCGTTTCAGAAAGTGCTGGAGCGGGGCAGGACCAATCCGCGCTCACGCCCTGCCTGCCTTGCAGACCATCTACAACGCCACCACCAACGGCACCCCCTGTGTGGTGGTGGAGGGCTCGGGCCGCGTGGCCGACGTCATCGCGCAGGTGGCCAGCCTGCCTGTCTCGGACATCAGCATCTCCCTGGTGCAGCAGAAGCTGAGCGTGTTCTTCCAGGAGGCATTTGAGGCCTTCACGGAAAGCAGGACTGTCGAGTGGACCAAAAAGGTGAGGCTGATGGCCCGTGGGTCCCCAGTGTGTGGCTGCTTCGCAGAGACACTGTCAGCCTGGTGGGCGGGACTGGGACTTGTGAACCCACGCGGAGATCCCAGCGGTCCCAGCAGGCGCCAGAGCGATTTGCAGAGGGCAGGCATGGGCTGGAAGCCTGCTGGCTGGGTTCCCTCTGGAGGTCAGATCCCGGGACAGCAGGTGAAGGGAGGCCATGAGCCTCACCCACAGCACACCAGGGCGGGCCGGGGACACTGCTGGGCTCAGCGTGGAGGGAGCAGACCCGGCTGGATTGGAGGGGTGGGAACACTGCCGGGCTCAGCGTGGGGTGAGCAGAGCCTGCTGGATTAGAGGGGTGGGAACACTGCTGGGCTCAGCGTGGAGTGAGCAGAGCCTGCTGGATTAGAGGGGTGGGAACACTGCTGGGCTCAGCGTGGAGTGAGCAGAGCCTGCTGGATTGGAGGGGTGGGAACACTGCTGGGCTCAGCGTGGAGTGAGCAGAGCCTGCTGGATTAGAGGGGTGGGAACACTGCTGGGCTCAGCGTG
>PVKP010034495.1:0-24164 GCA_004027715.1 Plecturocebus donacophilus
CCAGCACCTCCAGCTGAGCGATGAGGCACGCTCTGGGGTCCGGGCGCAGGGACAGCGGGAGGCAGTGGGGTGCTCCCTGCGCAGGCTCCAGACTCAGTTTTTAAAAAGACAAACACTAAATCAGATCAGGAGCACGTGGATGTCTACTCCATTGTGCCTCACATGAACTTGTCATAATGCAAATCTCAGCAAAGATTCATCAGCAAAGTGTTGGCTGGGCGGGGTGGCTAATACCTGCAATCCCAGCACTTTGGGAGACCAACGTGGGCGGATCACGAAGTCAAGAGATACAGATCATCCTGGTTAACATGGTGAAACCCAGTTTCTACTAAAAACACAAAAATGAGCTGGATGTGGTGGCAGGCACCTGTAGTCCCAGCTACTCGGGAGGCTGAGGCAGAAGAATCGCTTGAACCCAGGAGGCAGAGTTTGCCGTGAGCAGAGATCATGCCACTGCAATCCCACCTGGCAACAGAGTGAGACTCTCTCAAAAAAAAAGTTTTCTATAATTAGTACTTTTATAATTAGATATTTCCATTTGATGTTTCGGTATATTTTACCACAATAAAAAACACACAAAAAATGTGCATTATTAAAAAAATACAAAAATAGTACCGTAAGTATAATGAACAGAATAAAAATCATTAGTAATCTCCCTTCTAGGAATAATGGGTTAATTATGAAGGGTTTCTAAAAATGTAAATTCCTCTGCATTGCTATAGTTCTACAGTGAACTTTCAGAAATGTTAGCTGTGAATGACAGGCCAGTTTGCCACTATTTATTATAGTTTCATTGGTTTTTGAGGAAGAGGGATTAAGGTCAAAATATTGGCAAATTCACATGAATCTATTGCAATCATCAGTCTAAACTGCTATGTGCATCTACACTGACAGCTTCTCCCTTTGTACCCAGGAAACTCAGTGTTCAAAATAACATCATTGCGTTGATCACATAACCAAAAGAAATGGGACACTTCAGGGCATGGAGGATGACTATAAATGTTACTGCAAGGTGGAAAATGCTGTCTTTCTAAACCCAGTGAAACTGTCCTAGTCACCAGGTAAAGACAGGTTATATTTCTTATACAGACAGCAGATTCCTGTTGAACATTGAGGGTCCAAGAAGCAAATAAAAGGTCAAGCATACATGCTTTCTATTTATGCTACTGGCTGACTGCATCTATAATCCAAACTAATGTACCAGTAGTCTCCCCTTATCTATGGAGGCTTCATTTCAAGATCCTTAGTGGATGCTTAAAACTGCAGATAGTGCTAAACCCTATATATACTATATACTGTTTTTTCCTATTCATTCATACCTATGATAAATTTTGATTTATAAATTAGGCACAGTAAGAAATTAACAATAATAAAAGAGCAATTATAACAACATACTGTAATAAAGATTATGTCAATGTAGTTTCCCTCTCTCTCTGTCCCTCAAAATAGCTTATTGTACTGTTCCACCGGTAACTAAAACCACGGAAAGTGAAGCAGCAGATAAGGGGGGACAACTGTATTACTCATATATTTTCAAAGGCAGTTTTTACCTCTCATAACATACTATACTAAGGAATTGCTACCAAACATGAATTTAGAGCCAATGTTTACAATTTAAAAGAATATAATCACCTAAATACTGAAAAAAAGACGTATACCGGAATTATTAAAGAAATTGGAAGAGGACTTTACAAGTTTTAAAAAAGACATACATCAGAATTATTAAAGAAGTAGAAAGAGGCCTCACAGAGTTATTTTGCTTCGATTAAGAAGTCTAAGGTGACAAAAACTGCCTTTGAGATACAAAGGGTTTTACGAGGAATTGTGGTGAACCTACTTTATTTACCAGTTGCAAACCATTGTTATTTAAATGCAATTTATAATGTCTCTAAACTTGAATGTGTAACTGAAAAAGGAATATAACCCTATTAAGTCAATAATAGTTGTATTTGGCCCAATGGTTCATATAAAAAGATTGAGTTTAGTTTAGCTTAAGGAGTCTACCAGGAATCACCTCCACAGCATAAACTATCAGGTATGGTCTGAGGTGCCCACCATAAATAACAAAGCCATTCTTGTTCCCTGGGAAATTCTAAGGGTCTTCATGCTACCTCCCAGGAACTAGAGACAAAGGCCAGCCAAATTCTTTATCACACAAAATTATATATCAGATAAGGGTCTAGTGTCCAGAATATATAAAGAAACTTAAACCAAACAACAAAAAGACTATCCAATTAAAAAATAAGCAAGGGATCTGAATAGACATTTTTCAAAAGAGTTATACAAATGGCCAATAAGCATATGAAAAGATACTCAGCATCATTTGTTACTAGGAAATGCAAATCAAAACTGCAATGAGATACTACTTCACACCATTATGATGAATATAATAATTTTTTTTTAAAAAGTAAGTGTTTGCAAGGATGTGGATTGGAACTCTCATTCAATGCGGGTAGAAATATAAAATGATGCAGCCACTTCTTTAGTGAAGTGTCTGTTCTGATTTTTTACCTAAATTTTCTTTTATGGACCATGGTTTGATGTCATAGCTAAAATCTCTTGACTTAACCCAAGAGAACTTTCTCCTGTATTTTCTTCTAATAACTGTATAATGTTTTACATTTAGGCCTAGAATCCACTTTGAGTCAGTTCTTTTATGAGATGTGAATGAAGTATGTGTGGAAGTACTTTTTTTTTGGTGAGTGGATATCCAATTTTTACAGCACCAACTGTTGAAAATACTATCATCTTTCCCCTATTAAATTGCCTTTGCACCTTTGTCTAAAATGAACTGACTACAGTTGTGTTGCATCTATTTTGGGGCTTTCTTTTCTGTTCCATTGATCTATATGTCTATCCTTTCACCAGTAACATGCTGTCTTGACTACTATAGCTTTATACAGTCTTCAAATCAGAGTTTTCCAGTTTTGTTCTTCTGTTTTCAAAATTGTTTTGGCTATTCTAGTTCCTTTGCCTTCTAATGTAAATTTTAGAATCAGCCTGTCATCTCTACAAAAATACCTGGTATGATCTTGGTTGGGGTTGTATTGAATTTATAGACTAATTTGGGGAAGAAAAGATATCTTAATAAGTTTCAGTCTTTCAATACATAAGCACAGTATCTTTCCATTTATGTAGGTCTTTTGACTTCTTTCATCAATGTTTAATAGTTTCATTATAAAATATTCTACACATACTTGGTTAGATTTTTAGCCAAGTATTTTATTTTTAGTGGGAAATGGTGCTGCCCTCTAATTCAGATTTCTATTTTTTTATACAAAAACTGTAGCTAAGCCTGTTATCTCAACACTTCGGGAGGATCACTTGAAGCCAAAAGTTCAGACCAGCCCTGGCAACATAATGAGACCCCATGTCTACAAAATATTTAAAAGTTAGCCAGACATGGTGGAGCATGCCCATAGTCCTGGCTACTTAGGAGACTGAGATGGGAGGATCACTTGAGCCTGGGAGTTTGAGGCTACAGTGGGCTATGATTGTGCCACTGCATTCCAGCCTGAGCAAGACGGGGAGATCCTGTATTTAAAAAAGTATAAAATTTTATACAATTGATTTTTGTATATTTTGTAAATTACAAAATACAAAAATTTTGTATCCCACAAGTTGCAAAACTGACATTAGTTCTAGGACTTTTTTTTTTTTTTTGGTAGATTCTTTTGGGTTTTCTATACAGGCAACCATGTCATCTGTGAAGAGAAACTATTTAATTTCTTCCTTTCCAATCTGTATGCCTTTTGTTTCTTCTTCTTGCCTTCTTGCATTGGTTAAGATTTCCATATGATATCATATAGAATTGGTAAGAGCAGATTTCCTTGCCTCGTTCTTCATCTTAGGGGAAAAGTACTCAGTTTTTTATAACTAAGAATATTGGCCAGGTGTGGTGGCTCACACCTGTAATCCCAGCACTTTTGGAGGCTGAGATAGCAGATTGTTTGAGCCCAGGAGTTTGAGACCATGATGGGCAACATAGCGAAATTCCATCTCTACAAGAAATACAAAAATTAGCTGGGCGTGGTGGCACATCTGTAGTCCCAGCTACTCAGGAGGCTGAGGCGGGAGGGTTGCTTCAGTACAGGAGGCAAAGGTTGCAGTGAGCTGTAATCACACCAATGCACTCCAGGCTGGGCAACAGATTAAGACCTTGTCTCAAAACAAACAAACAAAAAGACTATTAGATGTAAATTTTTAAAAAGATGCTCTTTATCAGTTTTAGGAAGTTCCCTTCTAATCCTAGCTTGCTGAAAGCTGTAGCATGAATGAATGTTAAATTTTGACAAATGCTTTCTTAGTATCTACTGAGATGGTCATATGCTGTTTATTCTTCAGTCTGTTAATATGGCCAAGCACAGTGTTTAGTTTTCAAATGTTAAATCCACCGTTTATTTCTAGAATAAACTCCTCTTAGTTATGACGTATTATCCTTTTTACATATTATTGGATTTATTTTTGCTAATATTTTGTCGAGGATTTCCATGTCTAAAGGGTATTGCTTATTGAATATTGACCTTGTATCCAAAACCTGTACTAAAATCTCAATTCTTCTTTGATTGAGGTACATGAATGCAAAGGCAAAATGGCACATCTCTCATTTTATCACTGTTTTCCAAATCTTCACAGGGGAGTTCTGTGTTTGGAAGGAATCAGGTAAATCTCACACTTTGGTCCTTGTTTAGCTCCTTGAGTCCATCACCCACCAGTCAGAATCTGAGACATGAAGGGGGCAGTTAGTTGGCATCTCAGGCCTCCAACAGACCTAGCACTGTCAGATTAAGCATAATGTGCTTTCTGCTATACCTTCTCCATGATGCACGTTCTTTTTCTCAAACCTCATGCCAGGTACCACCTTTGGTAAATGACTTCCCTAAATTTGTCCTGTTTTCAGCCCCAGGTTTGACTTAAGTGCACGTCTATACTTTGCAGGTATTGCTGCACAGTGCAGGTAATAGATGACAACTATTACTTGCTATTGTTATAACTTGCAGACAAGATAGTGTGGTAATTAAAAACATGAATGCAGAGTCAAAGTATGTGGCTTTACATTCTGGCTTTATTTCTGACAAGCTATGTAACAAAGAAAGGTTCTTAAATTCTATGTGCCTCAGCTTCATCATCTATAAGAATACTAATACCTCCTTCATAAGGTTGTTGAGAGAATTCAATAAAATATGTATAGGTGATAGAATTATGTGCTTTGTATATAGTAATTGCTCCATAAATATTAGCTATTATTTTTTCTTTTATTTTTTAACTTTTATTTTAGGCTCAGGGGTACATGTGCAGGTTTGTTAATACATGCAAGCTCATGTCACAGGAGTCTGATGTACAGACCATTTCATCACCTGGGTACTAAGCAAAGTACCCAACAATTATATTTTCTGATCCTCTCCCTCTTTCCACCCTCCTCCCTCAAGAGGGCCATATTATTATTTTCATTTTTAAAAATTTCTAGTTTATCCAGGGAGTAGTAAGCTTCTTAAGTGCAGAGTGTCATCTCATTTTTTTGTCATTCTCCAGCACTAGTAAGGATGCCTGGCACACAATAGGTGCTCAATAAATGTTGTTTTTGAATATAGGTAGAACCAAAACAGCCTTAGGGTCTGAGCTACAAAAAAAAAAAAAAAAACACTAAACTTTAATCTAACACCAATTATGTAGGGTTCCCTTCACTTCTCTCCGGAGTCCACACAGTAACCATCCTTTGGGACTATCCATGGTGCTGACCTCTGGCCAATTGGCTTACATGGCCAGAGCCTGACCAACAATTTGGGCCACATCCTCAAATCTAACTTAACACCTCTGTCATGCTCTCAGTTGGATGGAGCATATTGTCACCTCAGTGTGGCTCATGACTAAGGCTTTTTAGGAACTTTCCCTATCTGACCTCCTAAATTTGCCAGTGGATCCCTTCCTAAACTCTGCCCCGTTCGCTGCTTCTCATGACGCTGACAACAAAAGGAGCTAACTCTCTTCTCCACTTCGCCTCCCTTTCCTTTTCTAATGCCTTTTCTGCTGTGGTTTCCCCCACTACTTTGTTGCTCTTGGGTTTTCCCCCATCTTTTCCTCTTTCCCTTCTTCCTCAAAATATCCCATTTTACGTCCACTACATTATTGATACCTTCTCCTGCCCCACCTCACAAAATCCTTTGGAATTAGGCATATTTTATCCAGATGCAGAAAGATAGGATGTAGAGAAGGGCTTCCATGGGAGAATAATAAGACACAGGCAGGCTTTTCACAGGATGCGAGCTGTACATCGGGCCTCTAACACTTATGTACCTGTTTAAAATATGCTCAATAGATTTTCATTAAGGCAGAGCTGAGGATGAGGGTGATTATCAAGCAGGTATAGTGACAGAGATCAGACTAGGGGTTAAAGCCTAGGTGGGAAGTGCCCCAAGGATGAACTTTGGTTACATCACTGGCTTGTGTGGGGCCAGAACTGGCTAGAGAGACAGGTTTTTGTTCCACATAAACTCTTTTGGAAGGAAGGCATCCAAAGATGAAAAGGAAAGTTATGAGGTATTTTTGATTCTCTCCATGGACTTACTTAAAAGAATTTTAGCTACATCCCCACACATGCTGGTAAATATTATCAGCATCTTTGAGTAGGGCCATCTCTGAGAAGGAAGACCAGGAGCACTTAATCTACGTGGTTTCTAACCTTGCTATAGCAAAATGCAATCAACAAAGCTGGCCAAGGACCTAAAGCGAACCAGGTTTAGATTGTTAGTCTTAGAACTCTTCTGACAGTTGGTGCTGGAAGTGGGCTAAGCCAGAGGGGCCAAGCCAGCCTCTTACCATTCAAATGATGAGCAAGCATTTACTAGAATGTTTCTGAAGGTAAATGAATATACATACAGCAATATATACAATTGTTTTGTTAATATGAGTAACCGGCAAAGGAGTTTTAAGTTTTATTTTGTTTTATTTTGCTTTTAAAAGCTAACACTAGTTGGAGCGATGCATTTTTCTATTTTTTTTTTTTTTTGAGATGAAGTTTTGCTCATTGCCCAACCTGGAGCGCAGTGGTGCAATCTCAGCCCACTGCAACCTCTGCCTCCTGGGTTCAAGCAATTCTCCTGCCTCAGCCTCCCAGCGCCATGCATTTTTCTAAGAGTTTCACATCTATTAACCCATCCAATTTCCACAGTAACTCTATGATTTAAGTATTATTATTATACAATTTTACATATGAAGATTGAGACCCAGAGAAGTTAAGTAACTTGCCCAAAGTCACACAGCACTGTCATTTGAGTCAGGATCCAAATCTAGGTGTTCTGGCTCCACTCTCGGCTCTTAATCCCTGTATTCCTCTGGCCCTTTAAGGGAATTACAGGTGATGGGCCATCTTTCTAGGAGTGCAGGAACTGGGTATAGGTCTAACCGGGTGAATCTTTCAAATATTTTTACAACAAATATTAAGAACTCTTTAAAATGAAAATGAGGATATATCACCAGAAGTACCTGCAGTTCAAGGAGGCTAGGAATGGGGTGAGCAAGGTTAGATGATGAGCTCAGCTCCTGCCCTCCTTGCAGGAAGGGTCACTTCTTCATTCAGTGTCTCCAGGGGCCCCAGTTACTTAGCTCTTCCCAACTCTGTCCCCTCAAATAAACTAGTCAATTTATAATCACACATTATTACGGTATAACAAATGTAAAACAGCATTCTGTTGTGAAGAAATAGATAAATTCTGGGCATTTCTCAAATGATCTCTTAGGATAGACTCTTGGAAACCGTGGAATTTATCTGAGTGAAATATCTGCCAAATCAGCCTAACCTTTTCCTGTGCTTTACTTCCTATAGCTTCCAATATCCATCTTGCAAAACAGCTCCTTTCCTTTACTTGTGCTGAAACTGGTTCCCCATCCCTTCTCACTCTTCTTACCTTAGGTCACCAGAAGTTGTTTTTGATGGACAAGGTCACCCCTTGGCTTGGGCGATCACTGTCTGATCTAAGTTGCCTCCCTCCCTACTTTCTTTTCTCCTCCCCAGTGAGTCCAATATTCTATTTACCTTCTCCATCTTGTCCTTTCTCATTCCCAGCTCAATTCATTCCTTCTCAGGAAATCCTCTCTCAACCACCTCTTCAGGAATTCCCTTCCTCCTTCACCTTTTTCTTCCTTGCCCCCATTTGCAATGGAAAATCTCTGCCATGGACATTGTTCACTCTCAGTAAACCAATGTGCCACTCTTTTGTCTCTCTTGCTGCTGCCATATCCCACCCAGCACCTGTCACTTAGCAGACAATGAACACTCATTGGTTCCTTTAATGAAAGGACCATAGGAGACTGAAGTCATGGCTGTTCAAAAGTGTCTTTGATAGAACTTTCTCAAGCAAAAAGGAAACCATGACGTTTTTCACTTCTTAAAACTTTCTTGGCTGGGCAAAATGGCTCATGCCTGTAATCTCAGCACTTGGGGAGGCTGAGGTTGGTGGATCGTTTGAACCCAGGAGTTTGAGAGCAGCCTGAGCAAACAAACATTAAAAAATAAACATTAAAAAAATCAGTAGGGCATGGTGATGCACGCCTGTAGTGCCAGCTACTCAGGAGGCTGAGGCTGGAGCATTGCTTGTACCCAGGAGATCGAGGCTGCAGTGAGCCATGATCACGTCAGAACACTCCAACCAGGGAGAGCACAACTCTGTCTAAAAATAAAAAATAAAAAAAGTTCTCAATAAATTTACATTTAGCATCTTTTACCTGATGGTTTCAAAAACACAATGTATATTGAAGAATATTTTGAAACTATGTCAAGTTGTTTACTTTTATTTTAAAGAGAAACATGTATAATAAATAAAACTAGTGTCACGTCCCTCAGCTATCCCTTTTGGAATCGTAAGAGTATTTCTCTACATTCCCATCTAGCTGAATTTGTTTTTCCTTGACAATCATCATTCAGCATGTTTTTAAAAGCTTCTTTGTTATTGAATTGTGTGACTTTTCTGGCTACTTAGGTTACTGATATTGCAATATTCTGCTCTTATTCATTGCGATGCACATAATTTTACTTATATTCTGGGTGGAACAGGCTTTTATGAACTAACCTAGAAACTCAAGTGCCCCTCTTCTCCTTGTTTCCATGGGGAAATGCATTTCAATAACTAGCTAGCACACAGACTGTTAGAACACAAGCCATTTGTACAACACTGGCTGCCTGGGACGTTGAAGGCCTATGATTTTTATTTGCCCCATGATATGCAGCAACAAAGCAGTTAAATGTGCTTTTCACTTCTATGTTGCCACACAGATGTTTCAAGGTTTTCATAAGCTGATGGAAGAATGGAAATACTCCAGCAAAAAACCACAATAAATCAACAAGGTGAAGTAATCATTACGGTCTGCAAGAGCTTGGTGCATTTGCACATCCAAAGAAAATTTTATCGGACAACATTCAGACAACAGATTTTGGGGGGGGGGGCAGGGAGTAAAGCTTTTTAAATTCAAAGCATAAATCTAAGAAAGAATGCTAAGTAACATTCTTACATCACCGGTGCTAAGTAACAACAAAACTTGACGTAGGGGCAGTCTTAACTATAAAATGCAGGAAACAGAAAGTAGAGAAAGACTGCAAATATCTCATAGCCAATTCCTACCTAATTTATACTAAGCAAATTAAAATAGGATAGTACAAATTAAAAACAGGAAGTTATTTAATGAAGATCAATTTGAACATTTAGAAAAAACTGTATTAGCTTAATAGCAGCTTAACTGTTCTTGCTGGAATTTTTCAAAGCAGCTACCAGGATTAAGTAACTGTACAAGTTTTATATATTTCTCTGTTATTAATAAGAATATGGTGAGCAGAGACAATAAAAACGGACACCAAGTATCAAAATAACATTTTTGGCAAAAGTGAAATACACGATGTAAAACAAAGATGAAAAGAAAGTAGTGCCAGAAAAATTGAGATATTTGTTATGTGTTTCCAAAAATCTGAAATCAAAGTAACACTCCTACAAGGTGTCCAGAAACCATACTGCAAGGACACAAAGAAAAAAGATACTAAGAACAATTAAAAGATGATCACATTTCTGAGACCTTTTCTAGGGTCCACAAACACAGACATAAGAAAAAGGTTGAGGAGCAAAACATGGTCTGGGAAATAGAAAACTAGAAACAAAACAAAACAAGGAACATCTGGAAATAATAGATGATATCAGAAAGCCAACATGGAGGCTATTCCAAGAAACTAAAAAAACCAAACTTCTGTTGAGCATTTAGACGCATTCCTACTTGCCCCAATCCGTGATCTACCCTGAGGCATTTGCTGCTGCTCATCTCGGTGACTGGGAGCTAGGGTGTAGCCTTGCCTCTGAGGACAGATGCACATAGTACTCTTTGGGGCTTAAGCCACGAGGTCCCTGTGCACTCATCCTATTGCAGCATTAGGATACAATAGAGAGAGCTCAAGACAGGGATATTGGCAGTTCTTTTGGCTTAACTATCTTTTGTTGTTGGAATTGTACATTGGGAGTTGGTGGTAGAGACATGGGTGGGATGTAGGGGACAAGCAAGGTAGCTTCTAGGACCTTATAGAAACAAGGATCTACAACAAATGACCACAGGGAGCTGAGGGTTTTGTTCAATGCATACACCAAAGAGGACTTCATCAAGGTCTGAGCTGGGTTTAGAGTGGTCAAATTAAGCAAAGGCCCTAAATTCCTTTGACTTTCATTGTGTTTTTTTTTAAAGAACTGGTAAATTCCAGGCCTATCTGGGGCAGTCATAAAGACAAACTCCTTGTGAAATGGGCCATATGAACAATGCTGTGTCCATGAAGGTTTTGTCAGTCAGGATGATTCTGGCAGCAAGAAACAGAAAAATCAGACATGTGGCTTACACCATAAAGACATGAACAGTTCACTATGAAGTCTAGGTAGGCAGTCACGTGGGTGAGTTGATGGTTCAGTTATGCCATCAAGGACCCCTCTCTTTCTATCCTTGATCCCATTGCTTTCAGCTCACACTGGTGTTTATTTTCACGGTCAGAGCTCGAGCACCATATTCTTCTACTACAGCTTTTAAGGCTGAAAGTGATGAGAAGAGGACAAAAAAGGCTTTCTGAACTTTGCATGCTGCTCTTATCAGAAAGGAAAAATTCCCCTGAGTTCCTAGGCAGACTCCCCTTAAAGCTCATTGTTCAGAATTGAGTCATATGCTAACCCCCAGGCCAATGACTTTCAAGGGAGAACTGAGTTGCTGTAATTGGCTTAGAATAATTGAACTGTAGTCGGACACATTGCTGGGGTTGGACATACTGCAGATGGAATGAAGTTAAAATTCTGTTATCAAGAACATGAAATTGAGTAAATTTGGATTTTGGGAAAGTGTAAACAGGTACATAAGAAGCCTGTGCAAACTGTTACACAAATTACATAAATGTTTATGATGCTGCTGTTATTTGGATGGAAAATGCAACAGTCAGGATAAGCTAAAGTAATGCTGTGGGAACAAACAACACTAAATAAACAGAGGTTTATTTCCTGCTCATGTCATACGCCTACTATGGGTTAGCTGCAAATCTGCTCCACACATAGACCCAGACTCATAGCGCCGGTCTTATTTTGGATATAGCTGGTCTTACAGTAGAGGAATAAAAGACACAGTGAACCAGATGCTGGCTCTTAAAGTTTCTGCTCCAAAGTGACATATGTCACTTTTGCTCACAATTTATTGTCTACAGCAAGCAAATTGATCATGCTAGACCTCAACACCCAGGGAAGTATCATCCTTTTGCAGGTGAACTCAGGGAGGGGCAACAAATTTTTCAAATGATAATGCAAACTACCAAAAAGATGAATGTGTCATTCAGCCATCATTCACTTAAATATGGTCATGCACATCTGTGACTCAGCATTAAGCTTTTTCTTTTCTTTTCTTTTTTTGAGACAGAGTTTTGCTCTATTGCCCAGGCTGGAGTACAGTGGCATGATCATGGCTCGCTGCAACCTCCACCTCCTAGGTATAAGCAATTCCCCTGCCTCAGACTCCTGAGTAGCTTGGATTACAGGCCAAATCCTGTCTCTACTAAAAACACAAAAATTAGCATTAAGTTTTTTTTTTCTTTTTGAGATAGAGTCTTGCTCTGGAGTGCAGTGGCGTGATCTCAGCTCACTGCAACCTCCGCCTCCCAGGTTCAAGAGATTCCCCTGCCTCAGCCTCCCGAGTAGCTGGGACTACAGGCGCACACCACCATGCCCAGCTAATTTTTTTTTTTTTGTATTATAATAGAGACGGGGTTTCACCATGTTGACCAGGATGATCTCAATCTCCTGACCTCATGATCTGGCCACCTCTGCCTCCCAAAGTGCTGAGATTACAGGCGTGAGCTACCGCACCCATCTGTACTAAGCTTTATGATTGCAGTCTTGCTTGAGTTTTTCTGTTGCCATTAAAAGCACAGCAGGCAGACCTTACCATTTATCCTATGATGATATGCTGCCTGAAGAAAAAAGTCAATGTACATTTATTATTTTCCTCCTATGTTAAATGTTTTAATAGAATAAACTACAATATTAAAATGATTTAAAATGGTCATTAAAAAATACCATTCCCTGGTCTCTATCTCTCTTTTCTTACCTCAGCTTTAAGCCCTTCTGAATACAGAAAGGACTTTGTCCTCTCAACATCTCATATTCTTTTTCATCTAGAGTTAGGCTGGCTCAGGGAAGAGCTCTAACACAACCACAATAGCCTAACCTGCATAGTTCAGATATGGCCTACTTGGAAAGCATAGAGTTTTATTGTTGAGAAGCTGGTTTAAGCTGTGGGCAAACCCCATACCTTCTAAAGCTCTATTCTGAAGTTCTGAAGGTGGATAGTGACACAGGACACAGCCTGATCATGTCCTTGCAAAGCAACCTTCTTCCAGAGCATTCTTTATTGTATTCTAAGGATGAGAATCAGGACAATTATGTAACTATCTGTGATCTCCCTGTAATAATTAAGGGAGGAAATATTGCTTTTCCTGTTGCCTAGGGCTTTACAGAAGCATTCAAAGCAGGCTTTTTGCTCTTGTAGCATATTTTAACTTACTCTGTGTTTAACAAAACTCCATGGCAACATATTATATGAAAATCATATATGACTTATTTGAAATAGTTAATGGATTAACTTTTTTGATCTTTAAAGAACTCAAAATGAACTAGAATGAGGAGTACATAAAGACATTTTTCCTGAATTACTAAATCAAGACCTATGAATAAGCAATATTATATAATCTATTAACTTCCTAAAATTGTGGTAAATATGCACAGTATCAAATTTATCATTGAACTATTTTTTAAATGTTAGATCAGTGGCATTCAGCACATTCACATTGTTGTACAATTATCAGCACTATCCACCTTCAGAACTTTTCATCATCTGAAACAGAAGCTCTATGCCCATTAAACACTAACTCTCCATTTTTCCCATCCCTCACCACCATTCTACTTTCTATCTCTATGAATTTGACTACTGTAGGTACCTCCGATAAGGAATCATATAGTATTTGTCTTTTTGGACTGGCTCGTTTCACTTAGCATAATGTCTTTAAGGTTCACCTATGTTGTAGCATGTGTCAGAATTTCCTTGCTTTTTAACTCTATTAACTGTTCTTTTAAATTTATATACAGGCAGATTCACTTTTTTCGATGTATAGTTCTGTGTGTTTCAATGCATGCATAGGTTTGTGTAATCAGAATCATGATATAGAATCCACAAAAGTTCCCTCATTATATCCTCCCTGCAACTCTAACCCTAGGCTAACCATTAATCAGTTCTTCCTCTGTATAGTTTGCCTTTTCCAGAATGTCACATAAATGGAATCAATACATGTAAATATTTACCCACGTCATTGTGTGTAGCAATAGTTTGTTCCTTTTCTGCTGGGTATGGTGGCTCATGCCTGTAATATCAGCACTTTGGGAGGCCAAGGCAGGCAGATCACCTGAGGTCAGGAGTTCGAAACCAGCCTGGCCAACATGATGAAACCCCATCTCTACAAAAATACAAAAATTAGCCAGGTGTGGTGGCACATGCTTGTAATCCCAGCTACCAGAAAGGCAGAGGCAGGAGAATTGCTTGAATCTGAGTGGCAGAGGTTGCAGTGAGCCAAGATTGTGCCACTGCATTCTAGCCGGGGTGACACAGTGAGACTCGTTCTCAAAAACAAAAAAGTTTGTTCCTTTTTGTTGCTGAAAAGTATACCATTGTATGGAGGTACCACAGTTTGTTTATCCAGTCAACAACTGAATGGCATCTGGGTTGTTTCCAGTTATGGATCATTGTGAATAAAGCTGCTATAAACATTCACGTATAGGTCTTTGTTTGACATATCATTATGGTAGATAGCTAGGGGTGGGACTGCTAAATCATACAGCAACTGTATGTTTAACTTTAATAGCAACCACCAAATGGTTTTTTCCAAAGTGGCTGAACCATTTTGCACTCCACCAGTGATTATGAGTTCAATTGCTCCATAACATCTCCAGGACTCCAGTACTGTCAGTTTTGTGTGTTGAGCCACTCTAATAAGTGTGCAAAGGTATCTCATGGTCTTCTTTTGCACTCCTCTAGTAACTAATATGTTGTACCTATTTTCATGTTATTTGTCATTCATCTATCTTCCTTCATGAAGTGTCTGTACACATCTGTTGCCCATTCTTTATTGAGTTGCTTCCTTATTGCTAAGTTTTGAGAGTTCTTTATATATTGTGGCTATAAGCCCTTTGTTGGATATGTAATTTTCAAGTATTTTTTTCCAAGTCATCTTTGCATTCCCTTAACAGTGCGTTTTGCAGATGAAAAGTCTGTTTGTTTATTTTGATGAAGACCCACCTATCCATTTAAAAAAATTGATTATATTTAGTGTCACAGCTAAAAATTCTTTGCCTAACGCAAGGCCATATTTTCTCCTAGTAATTTTACAGTTTCACTTTGTACATTTAGGTCTACACTTCATTTTGGGTGAATTTTTATACAAGAAGTGAGGGAGGCATAGCTGAGGTTTTTTACATGTAGTTGCCGGGTTGTTCTAACATCTTTTGTTGAAGAGACTATCCTTTCTCCTAAAAATCACCGTTTCTCCTTTGTTAAAAATCAGTTGACTATAGGCTGGATGTTGTGGCTCATGCCTATAATCCTAGTACTTTGGGAGGCTGAGGCAGGAGGATTGTTTGAGGGCTGGAGTTTGAGACCAGCTTGGGCAACAAAGCAAGATCCCCATCTCTACAAGAAATAAAACAAATTAGGGCCAGGCACAGTGGCACACACCTGTAATTCAAGCACTCTCGGAGGCCAGGGCAGGCAGATCACTTGAGGCCAGGAGTTCAAGACCACCCTGAACAACATGGTAAAACCCTGTCTCTACTAAAAATGCAAAAAGTTAGCCAGGTGTAGTCGTGCGCTCCTGTAATCCCAGGTACTAATAAGGTTGACGCATGAGAATCACTTGAGCCTGGGAGGCAGAATTTTCAGTGAGTCAAGATTGCATCACTGCACTCTAGCCTTGAGAACAGAGTGAGACCTTGTCTCAAAATAAAATAAAATAAAACAGCCCAGCGCAGTGGCACATGTCTACAGTCCAAACTACTCAGGAGGCTGAGGTAGGGAGGACAGCTTGCGTCCAGGAGTTCAACGGTACAGTGAACTGTGATCACAACATTGCACTCCAGTCTAGGTGACACAGTGAGAGGAATCTGTCTCTAAACAAACAAACAAACAAACAAAGAACAAAATGTCAGGGTCACCACCTGCAGGGGTCTGTCCGGCTGACCCTGACTCAACGATGGATGAATAAAGTATACTCATACACAGAATACAGTGAATGAATGGGTTGTATGTCTGTGGCCTCTGGGTGTCTGTGACTCCCTGAGAGTGCTGTAAACAGTTGTGACCACTAGCCCCCACAAGCCAGTGAGACTTACATTTATTCAGTAAAGTTTAATTGACAAAGGCTTGAGTCAACACCACTAGAGTGAAGATTAAAGGACAGGTTCTGATGCCCAAAGCAAACACCATTAGTAAGTAGTATCCCTGGTCGACCTCATCCACCAAGAGAGCCATCCAACTCAAAGGTTAGTTTTAAGACCAGATGAGTAAACAAGTTAGTTAGGTAAACTCCCCCACACACCCTAGCTATTTGCTTTTCTTATTAACTAAACGTAAAGGGGATTTAGGCTGCCTTCAGCCAAGAACTGTAGAAAAAACCCTTAGGCCTTCCAAAAAGGTTTAAGACAATATTTTGTAACTTTCTCTAATATTTTCCCCTTAATATTTTTGCCACCACCCTCAGTGAATACTCTCAACAAAACAATTGACTATATTTGTGAGGGTTTAATTCTGGCCTCTTCTGTTCCACTGATTTATGTGGTTACCATCTTGTGAGTGTCACAGCATCTTGATTCTTGTACCTTTAGAGTAAATCTTAAAATCAAGTAAGACAAGTCTTCCAATATTTTCTGTTTCAAAATTACTCTGCCTTTTCATCTAAATTTTACAACAATCTTGTCTATATCTACAAAAGGTCTTGCTTGGGAGTTGGCTTAGAATTCACTAATACTATAGATATATTAGAGAGATTTGAAATCATAACTATACTGAGTCTTCTAATCCATGAACAGTATTTCTTCATTTATTCAGATCTTTTTTGACTTTTTAGCATATAGATTCTACAGATATCTTATTAGACTTAAACCAAAGTATTTTATTTTGGGGCAACTATTATAAATAGTACTTCTTTTAAAATGTTGATGTTGACCTTTAATAAAACTTCATTGGGGTATGAGGATTAGATGGTAGTTATGTGTCCTGTGTAGCTTCCTGATTCTGAGAGCTCAATCATAGTTAATGTAGAATGTCCTTGTTTGTGAGAAATGCACACTCAAGTACTCCACACTGAAGAGGTTCAGGTCAGTAACTTACTCTGAAACAGCTGGGGCAGGGGGAGTTCTTTGTACTATACTTGCAAATCTTCCCTAAGTCTCAGAGTGTTAGAAAATTGTGTAAGCAATATTAAATTGAAAATACAAAGTTGAATAATAGGCAAAGAATGTACACTCTGGAGAAGTTAAACATGAAATTTATATGATCCAGAGAGTGAGGGAGTGTTTCACTATGCAATTCCAGGGATTTGAGAGACCAAGAAGTGGACAGAACAAGATAGACTAGAAACTCTTGAGCAACCCATTTAACCAGCTACCCAGATTAACAGACACACACTCAAATTCCCTGAGTTAAGCAGTCAACTACCCAATTACCCCCAACTACCACAATGACTGAAGTCCCCTATATGCAAACTGCTTGCTGCTGTAGACTGCTCTCTAGCATAGCTGAGAGCTCCATCAGTTGAGTTATATATTTGCCAAGGACCAACTGTGTTTGGCCTTAACTTTGCTTGTATTTGTTACTGTAAGTACAGTTTAAATAAAAACTGTGATATTAAAATAATAAAATGTTGATGTTGAATTGCTCATTGCTAACATATAGTGATGTGATTTTTATATGTTAATCATGTATTCTGCATGTTAACTGTGCTAAACTAATTAGTTCTAGCAGTTTTTTTTGTAGATTCTTCAAATCTTCTGCATAAACACTCATATTGTTTGTGAATAGAGAAAGTTTTGTGTTCTTTTCTCCAATCTGTATGCCTCTTACTTCTGTTTCTTGCCTTATCATACTTGCCAGGACTTTCAGTACAATGTTAAACAAAAGCTTAGAGCAGGCATTTTTGCCTTTTTCCCAATCTTAGGCAAAGCAATTGGCCCTTCACCATTAAGAATGATGTTAGCTGCCAAGATTTTTTTTTGAGTTTATTTATTAAATTAAGGATGTTCTCCTGTATTCATACTCTGTTGAGTTTTATCAGGAATGAATGTAGAGGTTGGGCATGATGGTTCACACCTGTGCTCCCAGCACTTTGGGAGGCCAAAGCAGGAAGGTTGCTTGAGCCCAGGAGTTCAAGGTCAACCTGGGCAACACAATGAGACCTTGTTTCTATAAACAATTGTAAAATTAGTGAAGCATGGTGGTGAGCACTTGTAGTCCTAGCTACTTGGGAAGCTGAGGCAAGGTTGCTTGAGCCCAGGAGGTTGAGACTGCAGTAAGCCATGATTCCCACCATTGCATTCCAGACTGAGCTACATTGAGACCCTATCTTAAAAATTAAATAAAAAGAAGGCATGTTGAATTTTGTCAAATAGGTTTTCTGCATCTATAGATATAATCATGTTTCTATACTTTAATCTGTTATTATGGTGGACTATATTGATTTTCAAATGTTGGAACAACCTTGCATTCCTGAAAGAAAATTTTATTTATATATTGCTGCATTCAATTTGTCAATATTTTGTTGGGGACTTTTTTGTCTGTGTTCAGGATACTGATCTTATCTTTGAAATATCTTTCTCTAGTAATGTTAGGGTAATGCTGGTTTTTAAAATGAGTTGGAAATTTTTTCTTTCTCTACTTTCTGGAAGAGATTATACAGAATTGGTCTTATTTATTCCTTAAATCTGAGCCTGCAATTTTCTTTTGTGGCTAATGGTTTTCCAGGCTTCTAGATTCTTGCTGATTTTCTCTCTACTTGTTTTATTGATTACTGAGAGGAAAATTGAAATTCCCTTCTACAATTGCAGATTTATCTATTTCTCCTTTCAATTCTATTAGTTTTTATGTATTTTGACATTCTGTTGTTAGCTACACACATACTCAGAATTATTGTCTTCTAAGTGAAGCAACCACTTTATTAGTAGGTAATTTATGTCTACAAACTTACTTTTCCTTGTTCTGAAGTCTATTTTATCTAATATATCCATTTTAGCTTCCTTTTGATTAGTCTTTATATGGTATATCTTTCTTTTCTTTTTTGAGATAGAGTCTCACTCTGTTACCCGGGCTGGAGTGCAGTAGTTGGAACTTGGCTCACTGCAACTCCTACCTCCTGGATTCAAGTTATTTTCCTGCCTCAGCCTCTTGTGGAGGCACCCATCACCATGCCCAGCCAATTTTTTTTTTCAAGTAGAGATGAGGTTTCACCATGTTGGCCAGGCTAGTCTCAAACTCCTGACCTCAGGTGATCTGCCCGCCTCAGCCACTCAAAGTGCTAAGATTACAGGTGTGAGCCCCTGACATGGTGTATCTTTCTCCATCCTTTTACTTTTTACATATTTATATCATTTAAAGTAGACTTCTAATATATAGCATATAGTTGAGTTTTGTATTCTTAACCAAAATGACGAGCTCTGTCTTTTAAATGGTATTTCTAGAACATTTACATTTAATGTAACTGTTAATATAGTTGGATCTATCATTCTATTATTTGTTTTCTGTTTGTCCCCTTTTTTCTTCATTCCTGTTTCTCCTCTTCTGGATTTTTTTTTCTGAGAGAGGGAATTGCTCTGTTGCTCAGGCCAGGGTGCAGTGGTATGATCTTGGTTCACTGTAACCTCTGATTTCCAGGCTCACATGATCCTCCTGCTTCAGCCTCCTGGGTGTGATGCACACATGCACCATGTCTAGCTAATTTTTTAATATTTTGTTTTGGAGAGACGTTACTATGTTGCCCAGGCTGCTTTCTAACTCCTGGGCTCAAGCAGTCTGCCTACCTTGGCCTTTCAAACTGTTGGGATTACAGGTATGAGCCACCATGCCTGCCTCTTTCTTGGATTATTTTTAATTACTTGAAAATCTTTTGGTTTTCTATTTTATCTCTTGGATTTAAAAATAACTATATACTTTTAGTAATATTTTTAATAATTATTCTAAGGATTCCAATATATGTACTTCATTTTTACAACCATTAATTTTTTTATCATTTCAAATAAAATGTAGGAAACTTTCAACAATTCAGGTCCTTTAACAGCCCACCTTTTATGTGGTAGTTGTCATATGTATTATATCTACATACATCAAAATCCTACCATCAAGTGTTATGTTTGCTTGCAACCATTAGACAGATTTTAAAGAGCTTATGAGGAATAAAAAGTACATTTATCCATATCTGTACTGTTTCTGTTGCTCTTCTTTCATCCCTGAAGTTGTGAGTTTCCTTCTGGTATTATTTCCTTTCCACCTGATAAATTTCCTTTAGGATTTCTTTTAGTACAGCTGCATTATTTTCCTTTCTTCTGGGAAGGAATTGTTTTGCCTGCATTCCTGAGGAATATTTTCACATAATATAGAATTACAGGTTGCCATTACTTTCAGCATCAAAAAAATATTCTACTGCTTTCTGACCTCCAAGATTTCTGATGAGAAACCCAGTAATTTGAGTTATTTTGCCTTTATATATGTAATGTGTTGTTTTTCTCTTTCAATTTTTTTTTTTAAGCCAGTGTCTTGCTCTATTGCCCAGGCTGGAGTGCAGTGGCACAATCTTGGCTCACTGCAACCTCCACCTTCTGGGCTCAAGTAATTCTCCTACCTCAGCTTCCCAGGCAGCTAGACTACAGGTGTACACCACCATGCCTGGCTAATGTTTGTATATGTATATATATATAATTTTTTTTTTTAGATGGGGGTTTTGCCATGGCCTGGTCTTGAACCCCTGGGCTCAAGCAATTTGCCTGCCTTCGCCTCCCAAAGTGCTAGAATTATAGGCGTGAGCCATCACACCTGCCCACATTTTAAAAATTTTCAGCAATCAAAAATCTTTAATTTTCAGCAATTAAATTTGAATGCATCTCAATGTAGTTTTTCTTTTTATTTATTTTTTTAGTGCATCTTGTTTGGGGGTTTCCTGAATCTTTACATTGATGTCTTTTGCCACATTTTAAAATTTCTTCCTTTATTTTTTTCAATATTCATCTGCACCAATATCTTCCTCCTGTTCTGGGACACCAAAGACATTAATGTTAAGCTTTCTGATATTGTCCCACAAGTATGCAAGTTCTGTTAGTGTTTTCAATCTTTTTTCCTCTCTGTTGTTCAAATGGGATAATATATCTTGATCTTGATCTTTTAAGATCACTGACTCTTCTGTCATTTCCATTCTGCAAATGAGCACATCCAGCGAAGGTTTTTTGGTTTTTTTGAGACAGAGTCTGGCTCTGCCACCCACGCTAGAGTGCAGTGACGAAACCTCAGCTCACTGCAACCTCCACCTCCCAGGTTCAAGTGATTCTCCTGCCTCAGACTCCCAAGTAGCTGGGATTACAGGTGCCTGCACCATGCTCAGCTGATTTTTGTATTTTTAATAGAGACAGGGTTTCACTGTTTTGGCCAGGCTGGCCTTGAACTCCTGACCTCATGATCCACCCGCCTCGGCCTCCCAAAGCGTTGGGATTACAAGCATGAGCCACCGCGCCTGGCCCTAGCGAAGATATCTATTTATTTATTTATTTTTGACACAGAGTCTCACTCTGTCGCCCGGCGCCAGGCTGGAGTGCAGTGGCTCGATCTCAGCTCACTGCAACCTTCACCTCCCGGGTTCAAGCAATTCTCCTGCCTCAGCCTCCCAGGTAGCTGGGACTACAGGCACATGCCACCATGCCCAGCTAATTTTTTTTTTGTACTTTTTTTTTAGTAGAGACGGGGTTTCACCATGATGGCCAGAGTGGTCTCGATCTTTTGGCCTCGTGATCTGCCTGCCTTGGACTCCCAAAGTGCTGGGATTACAGGCTTGAGCCACCGCGCCCAGCCAGGTTTTTAATTATGTAGTTTTCAGTGTCTATAACTAGTTTGTTCTTTCTTTCTGTCTTCTTTCTCTCCTTTCACTCTGAAACATAATTTAGTTTTACTCAGAACTATATTATGAACATCTTTTCAGGTAAGTACCTATCAAATTACTTTAGTTTTATTGTGATAAAATACATGTAATATAAAATTTGCCATCTTAACCATTTTTAGTATACAGTTTGGTAATGTTAAGTACATTCACACTGTTGTACAAGCAGTCTCCAGAGCTCTTGCCTTGAAAAGCGGATACTCCATATCCATTAAACAACAACTCTCCACTCCTCCCACCCCAAGGCACTTGCTTGTAGCTTCTATTTTTCTGCAGATAATTTTTCTTTCCATTCATTTCGAGAGTGTTCTCTCTTACTTCTTACTGCTCTCTCACTGTTATTATGTACTTTTAAGATGCCTGTGTTTTCTTTCAAGGGTTTTTGGTTGTAATCCCTGAGAAAGATGAAGTGGTATGTGCTGCTTACTCCATCTGATCTAAAAATTAAAGTCTGAACTCCTTTTTTAAATTAATTAATTAATTTATCTGAGACAAGGTCTCACTCTGTTGCCCAGGCTGGAGTGCAGTGGTGTGATCAAGGATCATTGCAGCCTTAACCCCCTGGACTCAAGTGATCCTTCCACGTCAGACCGGTGAGTAGCTACGCCTGGAACTTGGCCGTAATAGCTGCTTTGAAGTCACTGTCTGATAAGTTTCACATCTGAATCATTTGGCTTTTTTCTTGAAAGTTGGTGAGATTTTCCTGGTTCCTTATATGGTTGAGCAATTTTAGATTATTCCTGAATGTTTTATATATGTTACAAGTCTCTGAGTCTTGTTAAAATTCTTTGGTCAATGTTTACTTTGTTTTAGCTGCTAATTAACCTGGTTGGTTCAGATCCTAAGTTTGGACATACCTTTATAGGCTGTGGCTTTAGTGTCACTTCAGTTTGCAAAGGTTTTGCAGTGCTATGTGGATCTGACTCACATGTGCACCACCCAGATGGTGATTCTGGTGGTAGTCTACACCACTGCCGGTTCTCAGAGCTTTTGGTATATTGTTTTGGGTCAGCTCCCTGCATGAGCAGCTTGGGGTGGAGCCAAGAACTTTATACACAACAACTTTTTAGGAACTTTTCCTTGAGCTTCGTCTTTTCTGTGATTTCCCCCATACTCCCCTGCTGCCAAGAGCCTTTTTCTGGTCGTGTGACTAGAAAAGTAGAAATTCAAAGTTTGATCCTCCTTGCACTGAGAGTCCACTTTTTGTGACTAAGTCCATGTCTTGTGTAAAGTGTTGAAAGAACAGAGATGAACAACAACAGAAATAACGGAGCCCCATTTATGAGTCCTTATGGTCAGAGAGAATTTCTCCCTCAGAGTTTCAGGTGACCATGCCCCTGCTGCCGTCGTTGCCACCACCATCTCTGCCACTGCAGGAGAGAAGTTGAGGGACTGGGTTTGACTTGGGGCAGGGCCGGGAGAGAAAAAAAAACCCAGAGGATTACCCCAACGATATCCACCTCACTGGGAGTCTCCTTCCCAGTCCTGTAACAAGAAGGTTTCTCGTAGAGCTTTTTCTGTCCACACTCACTGTGCACTAGACCTGTTAGCCTATAGGCCAGAAGATACGGGAGGAAGAAGAAACACACAGAAACCCAGGACCTCACCACCGTATAAATTATCCCTCAGTCCTTATTTCCCTCCTGAGTCTGCCTGCTATTATTTACTTTTCAGACTTCTAATTGTTTTACGTTTTCTTTCAAGGGTTTTTGGTTGTACTCACTGAGAAAGGTAAAATGGTATGTGCTGCTTACTCCATCTGAACTGGAAATTAAAGTCTCAATTCTCTTTTTAATTAATTAATTAATTAATTTTTTTTTTGAGACAGGGTCTTGCTCTGTGATCCAGGCTGGAGTGCAGTAGTGTGATCAAGGATCACTGCAGCCTTGACTTCCCGGGCTCAAGAGATCCTTCCACCTCAGAGTCATTGGGATCTATAAGTGCACCCTCCATACTTGGCTAATTTATTTTTTTGTAGAGACAGAGTCTCACTGTGTTGTCCAGGATGGTCTCAGACTCCTGGGCTCAAGTGATCCTCTTGCTTCAGCCTTCCAAAGTGGTGCGATTACAGGTGTGAGCCACCATGCCCAGCTTATTTTATTTTTTAAGCTACTTGATATTATTCCTCAGAGAAACAAATTTGTTGGGAAATAAGCATGAAAGTAATAATATACTTTATCATTCCCTATACTATTGATAGTAAATTATAAGTGCTATTAGATATTGTTGAAAGCATTACCAATATCCATGATGAACACAGATGCAAAAATCTTCAATAAAATACTGGCAAGCCGATTGCAACAGCACATCAAAAAGCTTATCCACCATGATCAAGTAGGATTCATCCCGGGGATGCAAGGCTGGTTCAACATACGCAAGTCTATAAATGTAATTCACCACATAAACAGAACCAAAGACAAAAACCACATGATTATCT
>PVKP010034496.1:0-24175 GCA_004027715.1 Plecturocebus donacophilus
TATTTCCTGGACTTGAATATTGGCCTGCCTTGCTAGGTTGGGGAAGTTTTCCTGGATAATATCCTGAAGAGTATTTTCCAGCTTGGATTCATTCTCTTCGTCACATTCAGGTACACCTATCAAACGTAGATTAGGTCTTTTCACATAGTCCCATATTTCTTGGAGACTTTGTTCATTCCTTTTTACCCTTTTTTCTGTTGCCTTCTTGTTTTATTTCATTGAGTTGATCTTTGACCTCTGTTATCCTTTCTTCTGCTTGGTCAATTCGGCTGTTGAAACTTGTGCATGCTTCGTGAAGTTCTCGTGTTGTGTTTTTCAGCTCCATCAATTCACTTATATTCCTCTCTAAGTTGTCCATTCTCGTTAGCATTTCATTAAATCTTCTTTCAAGGTTCTTAGTTTCTTTGCAATGGGTTAGAACATGTTCTTTTAGCTCACAGAAATTTCTTATTATCCACCTTCTGAAGCCTAATTCTGACAGATCATCACACTCATTACCGTCAGGTCTTGTTCCCTTGCTAATGAGGAGGTGCGATCCCCTGTAGGAGGAGAGGCATTCTGATTTCGGGTGTTCTCAGCCTTTTTGCACTGATTTCTTCCCATTTTTGTGGATTCATCCACCTGTCGTCTTTGTAATTGCCGACTTTCAGATTGGGTTTCTGAGTGGACGTCTGGCTTGTTGGTGATGAAGTTTTTTCTGTTTCTTAGTTTTTCTTCAGTGGATGCCCCTTCCCCACAGAGCTAGGTCTTCCTGGGTTCGGCTGTGCTTGCTGTGAAACTCTCAGTCCTCAGCGCTTTCAATTGCTGTTCTCCTTGTGGGAATGGGACCAGCCGAGCCTGACTAAAAGGGCACCCAGTCCCATACACTCCGCACTGAGAAGCGCTGTGCTGGGGCGCCAGCAAAACAGCCACGCCGGCCAAAAGAGTCGCTCTGGCGACCCGTGTGGCTCCTCTGCTGGGAATCTCCCAGTTTGTGGGCAACAAGAATTTGTCTGAAATTGCAGCATCCACTCACTCTCTGCGCTTTCACTGGGAGCTACAATCCTGAGCTGCTGCTAAGCGGCCATCTTGGATTTCTCTCCGCCCAGTGTTGAAGTTTTTCTGTTTCTTAGTTTTCCTTTGGCGGACGCCCGTTCCCCACAGAGCTAGACCTTCTTGGGTTTGGCTGTGCTTGCTGTGAAGCTCGCTGTGAAGCTCTCTGTGAAGCTCTCAGTCCCCAGCGCTTTCAATTGCTGTTCTCCTTGTGGGGATGGAACCAGCCGAGCCTGACTAAAAGGGCACCCTGTCCGGTATACTCCGCACTGAGAAGCGCCGTGCTGGGGTGCTGGCAAAACAGCCGCGCCTGCCAAAAGAGTCGCGCTGGCGACCAGTGGGGCTCTTCCGCCAGGAATCTCCCAGTCTGTGGGCAACAAAAATTCGTCTGAAAGTGCGGCGTCCACTCGCTCTCTGCACTTTTTCTGGGAGCTACAATCCTGAGCTGTTGCTAATCGGCCATCTTGGATCTCTCTGAGGAAGTGTTTTCTAATCTGATTGCGTCATTTTGCATTTCTCCAGCAGTTTGTGAGAGTTCTAATTTCTCCTTTCCAGATCAAACCAAGGTTCCACTAGTTCCTTGCCAAACCTTGATTATAGCCGTCCTAGTGGGTGTGAGGTTGTACCTCATTGTGGTTTTGACTTGGATCTCCCCAGTGGCTAATGAAGTTGGGCATCTTTTCATGTGCTTAATGGCCATTTGTACACCTTCTTTGGAGAAATGTCTATTCAAGTCCTTTGCCCCTATTTTGAACTGGGTTGTCTTTTTATTGTTAAATTGTAATAGCTCTGTCTACATTTTGGCTTCTAGACCCTTACCAGATATAGAATTTGCAAATATTTTCCCCTATTTTGGCAGTTGTCTTTCTTTTCACTTTCTTGAGGCTTCCCTTGAAGTATAAAAATGTTTTACTTTGACCAGGCATGGTGGGTCACACCTGTAATCCCAGCACTTTGGGATGCCAAGGCAGGAGGATCGCTTAAGTCCAGGAATTCAAGATCAACATGGTCAATGTGGCAAAACCCTGTCTCTACAGAAAATACAAAAATTAGCCAGGCGTGGTGATGTGCGCCTGTAGTTCCAGCTATTTGGGAAGCTGAGGTGGGAGGATTGCTTGAGCCCAGGAGTTCAAGAGCAGCCTGGGCAACATGGCAAGACCCTGTCTCTAAAAAAAAAAAAAATTAGCTGGGAGTGGTAGCATATGCCTGTATTTCGAGCTACTCAGGAGGTGGGAGGATTTCTTGAGCCTGGGAGGGTGAGACTGCAGTGAGCCAAGATCTCACCACTTCACTCTGGCCTAGGTGACAGATTGAGACACTGTCTCAAGCAAAAAAAAGAAAGTTTTAGTTTTGTTGGAGTCCAATTTATCTATTTTTTCTTGTGTTGCTTATTCCTTTAATATCATATCTAAGAAGGTTCTGCCTAATCCAAGATTATGGAGATTGATTTCTATGTTTTCTTCTAGGAGTTTTATAGTTTTAACTCTCATATTTAGGTCCATTTTATCCATTTGGAGTTCATTTTTGTGTATGGAAAGTGGTCCAACTTTATTCTTTTGCCTGTGGATGTCCTATGTGGGTTTGATTTTTTTTTAGGTTATAAAATATCTACTCTAGATAGAACAGTTCCATAAATCTTGCTGTCTTGGAATGTTCGTGTCTCTCCAAGATTCATGTTGAAACTTAATCCTCAATGCAATAGTATTAAGAAGTGGGGCTTTTAGGAGGTAATTAAGTCATGAGGATTCTGCCTTCATGAATGGGATTAGTGCCCTTATAAAAGGGCTTGAGGGAGTCTCTGTTTGTACCTTCTTGCACTTCTGCCCTTCCACCATATAAGGTCACAGCAACAGGAATCATCTGTGCAACAGAGAGCAAACTTTCACCAGACACTACATCTGCTGGTTCTTTGATCTTGGACTTTTTAGCCTCCACAACTGTGAGAAATTAATTTCTATTATTTATAAATTACCTAGTCTAACGTATTTTGCTATAGTAGTGGGGGTAGACTAAGCCAGAAATTGGTACTGGGAGTGGGGTGCTGCTGTAACAAATACCTAAAAATGTGGAAGCAGCTTTGCAGCTGAGTAATGAGGAGAGGCTGGAAGAGTTTGAGGTTCATGCTGAAAAAACTTGTATTGCTGTGAACAGACTGTATTATAGGGAGGGTTCAGATAAAGAGGAGAACTGTAGAGAGAGCTTCAATCATTTTAGAGATTATTTAAGTGGTGGCAACTGGAACACTGGTGGAAATATAAACAGTAAAGGCTACTCTAATGAGGTCTTAGATAGAAATAAAAGACATATTCTTGTTAAGTGGAAGAAAAGTGATCCTTGTTATAAAGTGGCAAAGAACTTGGCTGAATTGTGTTTTTGTTCCAGTGTTTTGTGGAAGGCAGAACTTATGAGCAACAAAATAGCATATTTGTTAGAAGAAATGCCTAAGCAAAGTGTTGAGGATGCAGCATGGCTTTTCTTGATTGCTTATAGTAAAATACAAGATGAGAGAAATGAATTAAGGGTGAAATTTATAGTTAAAAGGGAAGTAGAACGTAAAGAATTGGAAAATTCTCAGCCTGGCCAGGTTGTAAAGAATAAGAAAGTGTTTGAGAGAGAAAACCACTGGTGTGGCCAAGTAAATGTTTGATAGGGAGATTTGTATGAATAGAAGAAGGGCAGGTGACATTCATCAAGACGGTAGGAAAATGGCCCCCAAGGCATTTTGGAGATTCTCAAGGCTGCCACTACCATCACAGGCCATGGTTTTGTGATCAGGATGGTTTCAAGGGAGGGACCCGCGATGCCTTTGGGGCCTTGGGGCTTGCTGCCCAGGGCTGCATCAAATTTCTACTCCATATGTTCTCACACAGAGCTCCTTGGTCACCTCAAATGTAGCTAGTAGGTCCAGGTGCAGTGTGGTCTACAGTTGTTGCCCCATGGATACCATGCTTCATGATTGTAGCGCCATGCTCCATGCCCACAGTGCCATGCTCCATGCCCACAAGTATAAAATCAGATACACTGGAGCATGGTATCCATGCAGTGTTAAACTGCATTGGGGACATGGCTACATTCACCTAAGATTTCAAAGGATGTCCTAGAGAGCCTTGGGGCCCAACAGAGAACTATCATTTATGTGGGACCCCTGCAGAGAGCCCCTACTAGGGAAATGCCAAGTGGATCCATGGGGTTGGGACCACCACACCGAGCCTCCACTAGGGCTCCCAGTAGAGCCATGGGGGCAGAGCGACCCTGGAGGCGCCAGAGCAAGAGAGCCACCAGCATACAACTACAACCTGGGAGATTCTCAGCAACTGGACTCCAGTACCTCAGGGCTGCAGCATGGGTGGTGGCAAGCAGAGCCATGGGGACAGTGCTGCCTGGAAGCCCGACTCCCACCCCAGAGTGTGCAGAAGGTAGTCAAACGTTATTTTCAAGATTTACTGTTGTTTGCTCTGTTGGGTATTGGACTTGGTCAAGGCTTGTCACCCCTTTCTTCTTATCTGTTGCTTCCTTTTGGAATGGGAATGTCTATCTATGCCCATCCTTTTTTTCAGACAGAGTTTCGCTCTTGTTGACCAGGCTGGAGTGCAGTGGCACAATCTTGGCTCACTGCAACCTCCACCTCCTGGGTTCAAGTGATTCTTCTGCCTCAGCCTCCCAAGTAGCTGGAATTACAGGTGCCGGCCACCACACCTGGCTAATTTTTATTTTTTTATTTTTAGTGGAGACAGAGTTTTGCCATATTGGCCAGGCTGGTCTCGAACTCCTGACCTCAGGCGACCTGCTTGCTTCAGCCTCCCAAAGTGCTGGAATTACAGGTGTGAGCCACCGCTCCTGGCCCCACCATTGTATTTTGGAAGCACATAATATTTTTATTTCATAGGTTGACAGCTGTAGAGCAGTATGCCTCAGGGTAATTTTTTTTTTCCTCTTTTTTGAGACAGAGTCTCACTCTATTGCCCAGGCTGGAGTGTAGTGGTGGGGTCTTGGCTCACTGAAATCTCCACCTCCTGGGTTCAAGTAATCCTCCTGCCTCAGCCCCCTGAGTAGCTGGGACTACGGGTGTGCGCCACCACACCTGGCTGATTTTTTGTATTTTAGTAGAGACAGGGTTTCAACATGTTGGCTAGGCTGATCTTGAACTCCTGACCTTAAGTGATCCATCTGTCTCGGGTTTACAGGTGTGAGCCACCATGCCTGGCCTGCCTCAGGTTGAATTATACCTTAAATCTTATCCATCTGTGATTTAGATGATACTCATTTTAAAATTTTCATTTCATTTTGTTTTTTTAAATGACAGAGTCCCACTCTGTCGGCTGGGCTCGAATGCAGTGGTACAGTCTCACTGCAGCTTCGAACTCCTGGGCAGGGATCCTCCCACCTCAGCCTCTTAAGTAGCTGGGACTATTCAGAATGATATTCAGATTAAATATAGGCTGGACTTAAACTTTAAAGTTGATGGTGAAGTGAGTGTTAAGACTTTTGAGGATATTAAGATGGAATGAATGTATTTTGTATGTTAGAAGGACATGAATTTTGGTGGCACCAGGGCTGGAATACTATAATTTTTTGTTGTTGTTGTTTTTGTTTTTTGAGATGGAGTTTCACTCTTGTTGCCCAGGCTGGAGTACGATGACACCATCTCGGCTCACTGCAGCCTCCGCCTCCGAGGTTCAATCGATTCTCCTCCCTCAGCCTCCCAAGTAGTTGTGATTATAGGCACGTGCCACCACATCTGTCTAATTTTGTATTTTTTTTTTTAGTAGAAATCTGGTTTCACCATGTTGGTCATGCTGGTCTCGAACTCTGGAACTCAGGTAATCCACCTGCCTCGGACTCCCAAAGTGTTGGGATTACAGGCGTGAGCCACCACGCCCGGCCTGGAATTCTATAGTTTGAATGTTTCTGTGCCTCCAAAATTTCTGTTGACAGCCCCCAGTGCAATAGTATTAAGAGGTAGTAAGTCAGGTCATGAGGGCTCTGTCCTCATGAATGGGATTAGTGCCCTTATAAAAGGGCTTGAGGGAGTCTTTTAGTCCCTTTTGCCTTTCCACCCTTCTGCTGTGTGCGAGGACACAAGGTGCCATCTGTGGAGTAGGGCAAGCCTTCACCAGATACTGAGTCTGCTGGCACCTTGATCTTAGACTTCTCAGCCTCCAGAACTGTGAGCAATAAAGTTCTACTATTTATAGATTACCCACTCTAAGGCCTTTTGCTATAGCAGCAGGAATGGAGGAAGGCAGCACTCAACAGAGAATGCATAAGGGAGATGATAGAGTGTGATTGCATCTGCTGGTGTGCACTACCTACCACATAAACTACAGCTGTGACCTGAAATCAAGGAGGCCCTTTAACAAAACTAGTGTTTCAATGGTAATTATAGTACATACATTAAAGATCCAAAATGCAGTGACAGGTGTTGTTTTCTTCACCCTGCGACAGACAATTCTTTAGGGCCTTTTCGCTACAAGTTTGTGAAACTTTGAGGTTCTCCCTCAGCCCTCAACAGTGTTACCCACAGTTCTTGTTTTGCCCTTTGTCTCATAGAATGAGACACAAGAACTGAAGAAATTTTTCCTCTTTTTCCATTCTGTGAAAGGCTTTGTAGAAGATTGGCACGCTGTTGGTGTAATTGGGTAGATTTTAAACTACTGGGTTCGTTTCTTCAGCAGTTATAGCTCTGTTTAGGTTTTCTGTTTTGTTTTCTGGTATCAGTTTTGGCAAGTTATTTTTTTCTAAATCCTTCACACTATCTATAATTTCACACTTGTGGGCATGAAGTTGTTTACAATGTTCTTTCTCTTAAAAACCAAATTTTTCTGAGTTGGTAGTGGTGCCCTATTTTGATTAAAGATTTTTTAAAATATGGCTTTTCTCTTTTTCATGGATCAGTCTTGATAAAGATTTATACATAAAATATTAATTTTTTAAAAGAACCCCACCCTTGGCTTTATTGATTTTTGCTATTGTATCATTATTTTCCATTTTGTTAATTTAATTAAATTTTTTTTCACTTCCTTCCTCTTCCTTTTTCTTTCTTTTTTTCTTTTTCTTTTTTTTGAGATGGAGTTTTGCACTGTCGCCCCATCTAGAGTGCAATGGTGTGATCTCGGCTGACTTCAACCTTCAACTTTCAATCAAAAACTTCAACCAGGTTCAAGCGATTCTCCTGCCTCAGCCTCCCGAGTAGCTGGGACTACAGAAGGGTGCCACAATGCCCGGCTAATTTTTTGTATTTTTAGTAGAGACAGGGTTTCACTATGTTGGCCAGACTGGTCTCAAACTCTTGACCTTGTGATCCGTTGCCTCAGCCTCCCAAAGTGTGGGGATTACAGGCATGAGCCACCATGCCTGGCCCCTTTTCTCTTTTCTTTCAGCTTTTTCTGTTGTACTTTTTCTAACTTCTTGAGTTGAACTCTTAGCTCATTAATGTTCAGTCTTTCTTCTTCTTTATTTAGTAAGTAAATGTATCTTTAAGTAATCATTTAAGCCTCTACATTTCTAAGAATCTTAACTGTATCTCTAAAGTTTTGGGATGTGGTATTTTCATAATTCCCTAGTTCAAAAATATTTTCTACATTTCCTTGTAATTTCTTCTTTGGCTTGCAAGTTATTTAAAAGTGTGCTTTTCACATTTTAAATGCTATTTATGAATTTCTAACATAGTTGTATTGTAGTCAGAGGATGTTGTCTATGTGACACCTGTTCTTTAAGGTTTATTGACATTTTGTCTGTGGTCTACCAAATGTTTACTTTTGTAAATGTTCCTGTGTACTTGAGAAGCATATGTATTTGCTAATTTTTGGATGCAGGGTTCTGTGTTCAAATTTGTGGTCTTTTGAAACAGCCATTACTGAGAGAATCATGTTGAAATCTTCTACGATGAAGGTAGACTGTTTAGCTTCTCCGTATTATACCTTTTGTTCTGCCGATTTTTGCTTTGTGTATTTGGAAGCTGCTTTGTTAAACAAAAGTTTAGTAGAGTGTTGCCTTCCGTGACTGAACTCTTTATTATTATGTACTGGCTCTTTTAATCCCAAATAATGCTTTTTGCCTAAATGTCTATTTGGTCACATATTAATAGAGCTATTCCAACTTTCCTTTTTTTACTATTATTTTCAATTGTGGTAAAATATATGTAACATGAAATTGACCATTTTAATCATTTTTAATTGTACCAGCTTTCTTTTGATTACTTCCCACTATGGATGTATTCTCTCTTACTGTCAAATTTCCTGTGCTCTGACGTTTTAGGTAGGCCTCTGGTTAACATAATGAGTTGGATTTCTTTTTTTTGGCATCCAGCCTAAAGAACTGTCTGTTTAACTGTGTGTTAAGTCCAGGTATATTTATTGTGATTACTGTTCTGATAGAGTTTGTTTCCGCCATCGTGTTTTATATTTGTTCACTGTCTTGCTTTTTTCTGTGTCCTTCTTTCCTTCCTTCCTTCTTTTATATTAACAGAACTTTTTAAAAATTACATTCTTTACTCTCTAGTAGTTTAGCTCTTACACCCTCTATTTCTGATTATTTGATGGTTACCCATTAAAATGCTAACATACATTCTGAACAAAGTCTAAAATTATTTACTCCTTCCCTCCTTCCCAGGGATACAAAGATCGTAGAATGTTGCTAACTAAAATCACCTTTTGGCTGGGCATAGAGGCTCACTCCTGTAATCCCAGCACTTTGGGAGGCCAAGGTGGGTGGATCACCTGAGTTTAGGAATTCGGGACCAGCCTGTTCAACATGGTGAAACCCTGTCTCTACTGAAAATACAAAAATGAGCCAGGCATGGTGGCGCACGCCTGTAGTCCCAGCTACTTGGGAGGCTGAAGGAGGAGGATCGCTTGAATTGGGAGGTGGAGGTTGCAGTGAGCCAAGATTGCACCACAGTACTCCAGCCTGGGTGACAGAGTGAGACCCCATCTCAAAAGCTAAATAAATATATAAAATAAAATAATAAAATCACCTTTTGTATTCTGAAAGTGATTTTTGTCTAGTGTTTTAGTTCCATGTCATATTTCCTTTGCTAAATCATTTATTAGTACTATTACTTGATGGAATCAACATTTGTCTGTATTTACCTATGTTTACCAGTTTCTTTGCTCATTTATTCTTTGATCTGGCTTTCTTTGGGGATAACCTTGCTTTTAAGCACCCTTTAGAAGTGCTTTCAGTGGGTCTGTCTGGTAGTGCATACTCTCAATTTCTGCTTGTCTGAACCATCCATTTCATCCTTGTTCTTGAATGATCATTTTAGCTGGTTGACCATTTGAAGTTATTGCTGGTTGACTCCTCTCGGCACTTCTAAGTTATTATGCCACGGTTTCTGACTTTTACTGTTGCTACTGTTTAATTGTCATTCTTCGTAGAGAATTTGTCTTGTTTGTGGGGGAGGCTGTTTTTAAGATCTTTTTGGTTTTGGTTTTCTGAAATTTTACTACTAAGTACATATCTAGAGATGACCTCTTTAAATGTATTCTATTTGGGATTTGTGGTGCTTCCTGCATCTGAGGATTCACATACTTTAACATTCTGGAAAATATCTTGGCTGTTAGAGTGTCATATATTCAATTTCCCTCATTTGCTCTACCTTTTGCCTTTTTTTTTTTTCCTGAGAGAGGATCTTGCTCTCTTGTCCAGGCTGGAGTGCAGTGGCACACTCTTGGCTCACTACTACCTCTGCCTCCCAGGCTCAAGCAGTCCTCCCACATCAGCCTCCTGAGTAGCTGGGACTACAGGCACATGCCACTAGGCCTGACTAACTTTTGTATTTTTAGTAGAGAAAGGGTTTCACCATATCGCCTAGGCTGGTCTCAAACTCCTGAGCTCAGGTGATTTGCCTGCCTTGGCCTCCCAAAGTCCTAGGATTACAGGCATGAGCCACTGCACCCATTTGCCTTTTTGAATGTCATTGGTTTTGATTAGTCCCCACTGTATATTCCCTCTTACTTTCAAATTCCCTGTCCTTTTCACTCTCTCTTCCATGTCTGTTACACTTTTTTTCTTATTTCCCACTTTTTGTCTTTCTGTATTGAGTTGCCATTAATTTTCTCCTGTTCTTTTCAATTCATGAACTGTTGCTTCATTGTGTCTGATGTATGAGTAATTCATCCTTTGGGTTTTAAGATTAGGTAATACATTTACCAAAATGCAAAAATCAAAATGGTAGAAAAAGATATACAGTGAATAATCCTTCTCTGGCTCTTCCCCCATTTGCTCCAGTCCAACCGACCTCCACTGGTGCCACTGTTTTTTTTTTTTTTTTCTTCTAATTTCTTTGGTGGCCTCTCAGAGTTTTATCACACAAATATAAGCAAATGCTAATATAAATATGTTGGAAACAGATGCTTGGTGCCACAAAGAAAAATCAGCACTGAGACAAAGGATCTCTCAGGAAGGCAATCTTTACTTTCTGCAGAATGGGTGCTCCTGTTAGCCATCTTGCCGTTAGAGTACAATGAACAAAGGAAAAGTAGACATATTTATCCTTTACGCATTTGGGGTCATCCTTACTGATGTGTTTGATCTCCATTGGTTGGAGCCAGACCTCACAATCTAAAACTGAACCTGACTGGCTAATAACTTAAAACTTTCTTGGATAGGTAAAGGCAGTGGAGAACAAAAGAACAAAGAGGAAGAAGGGACAGGAAGTTGCTTATGAAAGGACTTAGAAAAGTAATAACATAAATATCTCGGTTAAAGTACAAGGACATAGAATGTACTAGGTGCCTGTGAGCATGTCTAACAGCTACATAGGATAAGGCTTAACAAAGAGTTATTAAGAAAAAGCAAGAAGGCTTTGAATAAAGTTTTTAAAACAAACTATTATTTCTAACACTTATGATTTATTCTTTAACAAGAAAGGAAACTTTGAAAAGGAACTTTTCTACTTCCCACAAAATAGTTTTTTAATTTTCCTCCTTTCTCACACAAAGGGAACCATACTATACATCTTGCTGTGTACTTTGTCTTTATTTTTACTTAATGCAGTTTGGAAATCTTACCTTATAGCACATAGTTTCCTCAATCTTTTATTTTTTTTTTTTAAATTGTTGCATAGTATCTCATTACATGGATGAACCATAACTTACTGGGACAGCCTTTAAATGATGGCCATTTGGGTTATTTATAGTCTTTTGCTGTAATAGTGTTGCAGTAAATAACCTTATATACACCTCCTTTTGGACATGTGCAAGATATCTGTGGATAAATTCCCAGGAATTGAATTGCTGGATTAGAACTTTATGCACTTTCAATTTTGTAATAAATTTGCTATAAATAGCTTCCATAGAGATAGCACCAGTTTTCACTCTTATCAGCAATGCAGAATTGGCCTCTTTTCTGTCAGTCTTACCTATGAAATATGTAGTCAAACTTCTAGATTTTTGTTTAGTTAATTTTTGCTTTTAATGATTTAATTTTTAGTGTAATGTAATGATTTATGTGTACGTAAAATGATTTCATTTTAAGTGTAAACTCTCTGTTTCATTCTTTTTCCAAATTTTATGACTATAAAATTAACAAATTTTAAACATGTAAACATATTCATTTTGGGTTTTATATCTAGTCATGCCAACACATAAAGCCTTTGGTGCAGCTCATTCTTTATCTTGTTAAGATAAAGATTAAGCAGAAGCTGAATCTTCCTGCTTGGTGGATTGCTTCCTTGAGGGTTTTGCTTGCAGTGTTAGATTGTGAGCTCATTCTTGGCTGCCCTTTACCTGTGGGAATCTGCAAAGCTTAGGCTTGAGAACATTCCTCCAAAGTGGATTTGCATGTGCTTTGATGAAACACCTCCCAGTTTTACTGACTCAGACCTATTTATGCTTATTTTTTGCCTTGGCATGTTCTGATTCACACAAGTGGCATATGGGAAGGTAGACCTATGGTTATGATGTTTAAGGAGAGACCATCCTTCCACTCAGATTTGAAACTGAGCAAAACAAGTTTTTTTCTGGACTCCCTTTCCCAGTAAATAGGTCCTTTTTACAGCCTATCCTTTTATTGACATTATTAGCCCTTTGAGTATTTGTTTTGGTTTTTATGTAGAATACTCCCAGCTTCAATTCCCCTATTCTACAACCCTGCCTGGCCTTATTTCCTCTTGCTCATGTGGTCACTGTAGCCTGAGGCTCTGGCTTCCCTGGCCAGGCCTGTGTCCTCAGGGCTGCTTTACCCTCTAGTTTTCCCTTCTTTGTTTTTTTCGGTTTGTTTGTTTGTTTTTTGGCTCCTCAGAATTTCTCTTACTTTTTTCCAATTTTGTTTATGCTTTATGATATATGTATTATGTACATTTTTGATATATGTATTTAATTCAGTCTTTCTAGGTAACAGAAATATTGAGAAACAATTGTTTGCCCTGCCCCTGTGGCTCCCTTGTGGAGAACACCTTTTAGTTTGCAGTTAGTGGTAAGTGGGTAACAGCTGCCTACTTGGAATATTTTTGAGTTATGAGTAAATACAGAACATCTGTTTATTAATAATAATCACCTGTTAAGAGAGGCTAACTATGTGGATAAGAATCTGCTCCGGGCCTTCAGCCTGGAATGCTGGCAGCCCCTGAGGCTCTCAGCTTGGTAGGCTGCTGGCCCCCCAGATAGACCCACTTCGTTGTTCTATCTGGGTCGTCTGCCTCTCATTGCCTTCAGTGCCGCCTGGGTGGGGGTCTCTCGGCAGAGTTAGTACTTGGTAAGAAGTGGGTTTTGTAACAGAGAGCTTTTAAGGATGGCTACTAAGTGACATTTGGCCTTTATTCTTTCATTCAGTGAATATTTATTGATTGCCTACAATGTGGTAGATTTTTCTTTCTATTTTACTTTAAAAGATTCAAAGGACTATGGTAGGTATAGCAACAACTAGTTAATTCAGATGACGGAGGTCTTTTTTTTTTCCCCCTGTTATAACAGCTTTTTTTATTGTTGTTGTTGCAAGGGAATCTCATTGTTATCACCCAGGCTGGTCTCAAACTCCTGGGCTCCAGGGATCCTTCCACCTCAGTCTCCCGAGTAGCTAGGATTATAGGCATGAGCCACCATGCCCAGCTCCTAGCCCAGAGATCTAAGCCCATGGTGGATGAGGGCTATGAACAAGCCTATGGTGGTTACAGATTCATACCAACAACATTTTCATATGCAACTGACCCAATTTAGGCAGCATAAAAAGAGGATTTCCAACAACTTTGATTTGAGGTTCACCCCACTACATTAACTCTGTAAGTTAACCAAACAAGAACCTAGAAGGTGAATGTGCATATTGTGGAAATGAGTAGTAGAAGTAGAACCTCCTGCTGTAATGACTAAATGTTTATGTTTCCCCCAAAATTCATGTGTTCAAATCCCAACTCCCAGTGTGATGGTACTAGGAGGTGGAGTCTTTGGGAGGTAATAAGCCATGAGGGTGATAATCAGGTCATAATCCCTCATAAATGGGGTCAGTGCCCTTATTAGAGAGGCTCCAGTGGACTAGAATGAAGCAAGGAGACAGCCATCTCCAACTCAGAAGAGGGCCCTTACCAGAGCCCAGCAAGGTGGTACCCTGATCTCAGACTTCCAGCCTCCAGAACTGGGTGACATCAATTTCTGTTCTTTTAAGTCACCCACACTATGATATTTCTGTCATAGCTGACTGAACAGATGAAGAGACCTGCATTTGTTTGGTTTTATTTTGTTTTTAATCAGTGGAAACACTGAGGATTGCTATAAGGATCTTACTGTAGGAATCTCCCAGAATGAAGCTATATTTAGAGGAACTGGAAAGACATCAGGGTCCCCTGCTTTTCTGTCCTTTCTGTATCACCTGTTTAGATTTGGTAGCCTTTTACCTCCTCTTCTTTCTCTTCTTCATTCTTCCCTTTCACGAGATTGCCTTCTTGCCCCTCATTTGGTTGAGGGGACCCGTCGTAGCTATTCAGAAATGGCAGCCTCAATCTTTCCATTTGGCTCCATGACCCCCTCTTGATTTTGTCTGCCACAGACTTTACAGTTTACAAAGAGTTTTGTGTGTGTTATTTCATCTGCACCTAACAATGTTGTGACATAGGCAGAATATTGTTATCCTTTTTATTTTTTTTAATGAAAAAAAAAAAAAACCTGAGACCCAGCAAGAAGTACTTGCCCGACGTTATACAACCAACAAGTGGCAGAGCAGGGAGCAGACCTAGGTTTTCTGGCCTGAGGCCAGTGCTCTTGCAGGAGTCCAGCTCATACAGCTGTCTAGTAAATCCACATTCAAGTGAAATTCCAGTGTCTGGGAAAATTAGATTTCTAACTCATCCCTGAGCTCCCAATTTTCTGACATTTCTATTAAAGAACAGTAGGTCTGCTATTTCTCTGTGAGAGCAGTGCCCTCAGATTATACAGTTCAAAAATTTGGTGTCAGTTTTGTGAATGTTCTGAGAGTCTGCCTACCATTTGGAATGGCAGCTAGCCATGCTGAACCATGGCTGGGGTTTTCTGATGGATTACTAGTGGCCAAGGGCTTGTGAAAATGCATCTCACTGAGCACAAACCTGAAAGGAAAAAAAGAAAAGAAGTTCTGAGTAAGAGTCTGACTAATGACGTCTTGGAAGAAACTGAACAGTGTCTGAGCCTTTTTCATCTGCCTTTAGCTAGCAAAGATTTTTTCTGAAGGCCCCATAGTCCCACACATTTGACCCACACAGCATATGCATGCATTCACCCACCATGCCACTCATTGATGGGATCTTTAATGAACACATGCTATGCACCAGCTGCTAATGATCATAGAGAGGGCTACAAAGACACATAGAATAGGGTTCCATCCTTAAAGGAGCCTAGCATACATATACATTTTGGCACCATAATTGAACTTACAGTTCTGGGAGCCAGACTGCCTCGTCGAAATTCTGGCTCTATCGCTTTCAACTAACATGAATACCTTGTATCCAAGTACCTGTATCTTTAAACTACAGTATTCTCATCTGTAAAATAAGACCAACAGGGGGACCCATCCAACTATGCCTCTAACTCAGAGCACTGCTGTGAAGATGAAATGAGGTAGCAACGTGTTTAAAGATCTTGGCACAGAGTAAAAGATTAAAATAAAAGTGAGGTCATTGACATAAAATCTTAAAGGTGGTTGGGGATGTGTGGCTTAGCAATGAAGCACGATCGTGGTTCAGGGAGGAGCTATGGGTTTACGTCTCTATGATATTAGAACAAGATGCACTTGAAGGACTGGCAGGTGGCAGAGAATACCGAGGAGGCGTGGTTCTGCACTGGCTGGTTTGCATTTAAAAGGCACCTTCCCGATGGGGCTCTTTGCTGTCTTTTAGAATTGGCTAGCTAGTTGGAGGGGCAGTCTCTCCCAGTTAGAAAGGGATTTTTATTTTAAATTTGATTTTTAGCATGTCAAAATACTATAATATGCAGAAAAAATTGAACATTTACAATAAAGTTTATTTCTGGCTTCTCATTTCATTTTTTATTTTGTTACTCGGGCTGGAGTGCAGTGTTGTGATCTCAGCTCACTGTAACCTCTGCCTCCCAGCTTCAAGTGATTCTCCTGCCTCAGCTTCCCAAGTAGCTGGGACTATAGGAGTGTGCCATCACACTCAGCTAACTTTCATATTTTTTTTAGTAGAAATGGGGTTTCACCATGTTGGCCAGGCTGGTATTGAACTCCTGACCTCAAGTGATCAGCTTGCCTTGGTCTCCCAAAGTGCTGGGATTACAGGCATGAGCCACCAGGCCTGGCCTGGATTCTCATTTCTATCCCATTGATCTTTTTTTTTTTTTTTTTAAATTATACTTTAAGTTCTGGGGTACAAGTGCAGAACATGCAGGTTTGTTACATAAGTACTGTTAGAAATAAATGTTGGAAATAGATGCTCAGTGCCACAAAGAAAAATCAGCACTGAGACAAAGGATCTTTCAGCAACACAATTTTTATTTCCTGGACTGCAGGAAGGGTATTCTCACTAGCCATCTTGCCATGAGAGTACAATGAACAAAGGGAAACAAACAAATTTATCTCTTACGCATTTGGGGTCGTCCTTACTGCTGTGTCTGATCTTTGTTGGCTGGAGTCAGACCTCACAATCTAAACTAAAACCCGATTGGCTAACAACTTAAAACTTTTTTAAACAGGTGAAAGCAATGGAGAGCTGGGACATGCCTGTGAGCATGGCCAGCACAGATATCTTGGTTAAAGTACAAGGACATAGAATGTACTACATGCCTATAAGCATGGCATGTCTAACAGCTATGTAGGATAGGGATTAACAAAGTTATTAGCACACTTATTTTTTAATAAGAAAGGAAACTTTAAAAAGGAACATTTTTACTTCCCACAGGTATACATGTACCATGCTGGTTTTATGTTTATCCTTTGGCAATACCACAGAGTCTTAGTTATGGTAGCAGAAAATCTACTTATTTATTTATTTTTGAGGCAGGGTCTTGCTTTGTCACCCAGGCTGGGATGGAGTGGCTCCATCATAGGTCACTGCATGTTTCACGGGGTCCCTCTTCAAACTCTTGGCCTCAAAGGATTCTCCCATCTCGACTTCCCACAGTTCTGGGATTACAGGTATGGCTCACTGTGCCTGGCCAGAAAATCAGTTTAATCTGTTAACAAACACACACACACACTCCTACAAAGAGAACTTCAGGCCTAAACTGTGGGTGGGCAATATAACATTAATCTTATCTAAAACTTTCCAGGAAATAGAAAACAGTTCCCGATTCTTTTTTTTTTGAGCAAACAATTTGTTATAATGAACCAGAAATACAAGATTACAGTGAAACTGGAACAGTTGACAATATGGTTGAACTTAAACTTTCAAGGGAAATAAGGGTGAAACAAAGCAAATGAGTGGAGAAGTCCGAGATTGGTTTGGGATAAACATAAGGATAATTACATTTTAGCGTGGATATTTTCTGACCTCTTCTAGCACTTCATCCGCCATCATTCTCCATTCTGACACACCTGCCAAATCAAATGGCTTCTTCCTCTATATTGTAGGTATAAATCAACCCTATAGTACCCTTCTGGACATGATACAAAGCTAAGAGAAAGTTTGTAAATCTCATACAAGGGTAGGAAGTACGATTCAACCCAGCACGCTGGTTATATGTGGTGTCAATGTACATGTAGCAACTTTGATCAAGTCAGAGCTGCTACCACATGTAAGCAACCTCTTATGCTGCCCTGTAGTGATGTCAGTGTTCTCAATTTACTAAATTATCAATGTAGAAGAATGCATTTTTGAGCCCCAGACTTTCTTAACATTTTAAAGAGGCTATTGAAGAGGATGTAACAGAACTCTACTTCAGAAATCTAAGCATCAGGGAGGAACACTGTTTTTTCCCTGGGACCTTTCTGTGGGGGCAACAGAGATCAACAAAAGAAATGTTAGCATGTCACAGCATGTGACAAGTGAGGAAGGGCAGAGGTAGGAAGAGGGTGTTCTAGCCAAGAGGCTAATGCATTTGTGTTCAAAGAGAAGTCTGGGCAAAGGAGGGGAAAATACCTCCCCCATCCCCCCCAAAAAAACGGAAACAAAAAACCAAATCAAAAGACAAAAGGGCTTCATACAATACAGTATCAAAAAGTAAAAGGAACACACTAAATGCACAAGCTGGTGGTAAGTCCACAGCCTATTGTGATAGGTCCATCCAGCGTCAGTCAGATTTCTTCTCATCTGTTATCTCAAGGTTGTTTACAGACCTGCTGACTAACAAGAGTCTCTCACGGGAGGGTGGGCAGGCTTCGATCATTGGTTTCGGGGTCTGTCTGCACCACGTAGGCGTCCAACTCAGCATCCAGGTGCTCTTTTGTTTTCGACATGTATGCATCCAATTGGTTGTCCAGCTGCTCCTTGGTCAATACAGGGCGAGCAAGGGCACCTCTCCCTCGTCCACAGCCTCGGCCCCGGCCTCCAAAGCCCCCTCTTCCCCGACCTATCATACCCCGACCTCTACCACCAATTCCGCCACGACCCATAGCTCCATGCCCTAGGCCCCTCTCCCAGGACCTCCACGACCTCGAACACCACCTCTTCTTAAGCCCATTCGGGGAGCTACGGCTCGTCCACGTCGGAGCAGGTTTTGACCTCGGAGCGACATCCCGCCCCTGAGCAGGGTTCTGGTGGCACGTCCCCCACGTAGTCCTCCTCTGGGCAAGCCTCTCTGGATTATGGGTAGGCCTCGTCCTCCGATTGCTCCGCTGGCCAGGGCCCCTATGGGTCGGCCTAACCGTGCCTGGATGTTACTCTTAGCCAGGCGCTGCTTTAAGCTCTTCTGCTTCGGTTTTAATGCTGCCTCGACAGAGGGTCTCTTCTCCATCTGCTGGGCCAGTCTTCTGTTTCTGGCACTGGCTAGCTGCTGTTGCTGCATCGAAGCCCTAATGTTCACTGGCGTCGGCTGTTTGTTCTTCAGCATGTTAGTAAAGCGCTCATTTAGAGACATCTTGGTGGTGCTTTTCAGCACAACTTTCGGCGCCGACTGTGCCGCCATCTTCAAATCCCGAGAATCGAAGGAAACGCCCGTGCGCCGCCCGGGGCTGCCACCAGGGCTCCGGCAGGCGGGCCGGGGACCGGCCGAACCCGGATTGACGGTGCAGGGGCTCGGGTTAGCTAGATGGGCGGTTGGTTAGATGCGCAAGCGGTAGCATGCGAACTTAGTTTGTTGTTGCTGGCTGGCTGTCTAGTCGGCGAATCTGTCCGCTCACCCGGCCTGCCCTTTTCTGCCTTTCGTCCGCAGCGGCCGCCAGCTCCCACTTGGTGTCCAAAACCCCGATTCATTTTATGAGGTCAGAATTACCTTGATCACAAAACTTCAGAAGAATATTATAAAACATAAAAATTACAGATCAGTCTCTCTCATAATCATCGATGTAAAAATTCCAAAAATATTGTAGCCCACTGAATCCAGCAATATATAAAAAGGATAATATGACCAAGCTGTGTTTATTCCAGCTTTGGAATGGATGGAAGGATGGTTTATTATTTCAAAATCAATCAACATAATTTATCACATAACAGAAAAAAAGAATAAAAAAATCATATGATAATCGCAGTAGATGTAGACGGAGCATGTGATAAAATTCAATACTCTTTCACGGTTTAAAAAACTCAACAATTTAAGGATATATCAGAATTACAGGTAGCAGCATACTTGAAGGTGAAATATTAAATTATTTTTCTTGGAAAATAGAATAAGACAAGGGGCCTTGCTTTCACCAGTTGTATTCAACAGGCACTGGGTTGCAGCCAGTATAGTAAGGCAAGAAAAAGAAATGAAGGCCTATGATTGGAAAGAAATAAAACAATCATTTTTTGAAGATGACATATTGAGTAAACTGAAAATGGAAAGAATCTAATAAAAAATGATTTGATTAATAAGTAAATTAGCAAGGCCACTGGATTCAAAGTCGACATACCAGAAACAATCGTAAAATGAAATACAAAGGAGGATTCAATTTATAGGAGCATCTAATACAACAAATTCCTGGGGATAAGTTTAATGAAGGATGACTGCTATACAAAAATCTACAAAACAGTACCAAGGGAAATAATGTAAGGAAGAGATATGTAAACATTTGTGAATTAGAAAATTCAAGATTGTAGACAAGTCATTGCTCCCTAATTTGATCTGCATTTGTAATCCAATCCCAACAAAAACCCTAATGTTCTGTTATGGAAATGTACATGCAAATTCTAAAATTTATAGAAAGTGCAAAGAACCAAGGATAATCAAGAATATATAGCAAAAATACAAAGCTGGAATGGAGACCTTGTACCACCAAATAGAAAGACTTATTATAAAGCTACAATAACTAAGTCAGTGTGGCATTAGCATCGATATAGAAAAACAGGCCGATGGGCTGAATAAGGTCCAGAAACAAATACCCACATATGGTCACCCGAATGGTGTCATATGAGTCACTGAAATGCAATGAAAGAATGTTCTTTTCAATAAGTGGTGGATGAAATTTGGATACCCAGAGAGGAAAAAGATGTATCTTGAATCTCACTCTACCCCATATGAAATAAATTCCAGCTGGATGTAGAACTAAATGTGAAAGACAACAAATCCATAAGAAAAAGGCAAAAAGCTGCCGGGCATGGCGGCTCACGCCCGTAATCCCAGAACTTTGGGAGGCGGAGGTGGAGGAGGAGGCAGGTGGATCCCTTGAGCCCAGGAACTCAAGACCAACATATATGGGCAACATAGAGAGGTCCCATCTCTACAAAAAAATACAAAAATTAGCCAGGGATGGTGGCACGCACCTGTAGTCCCAGCGACTCGGGAGGCTGAGGTAGAAAAATCACCTGAGCCCTGGGAGGTTGAGGCTGCAGTGAGCCAAGATCACACCACTGCACTCCAGTCTGAGTGGCAGAGTGAGACCCTGTCTAAAAAAATAATAATAATAGAAAAAGGAGGCAAAACCGCCCCCCCAACAAACTGTTTAACTATTTAGTAATATTTTTTAAAGGTAAACATACATATACCTATGAATAAGCAATCCCACTCCTGCCCCCACAGAAATAATGGCTTATGTCCAACGAAGGATATGCACAAGACTGGTCATGGCAGTGCTGTGCATAAATAGCCCAAATGGAAACAGCCCAAATGCCCATAAACAATAGGATGGGTGAATAAATAATAGAATATTGATGCAATGGAATTCTATGCAGCAGCAAAAAATGATGAATGATTGATACAAGAGACAAGTATGGATGAATCTCACATATAAAATGTTGAGTTCGAGACCAGCCTGGCGAACATAGTGAAACCCCGTCTCTACTGAAAATACAAAAATTAGCTGGATGTGATGGCATGTGTCTGTAATCCCAACTTCTTGGGAGACTGAGGCAGGAGAATCACTTGAACCAGGGAGGTGGAGGTTGCAGTGAGTCGAAATAGTGCCATTGCACTCCAGCTTGGGTGACAGTGTGAGACTCCATCTCAAAAAATAAAAAATGTTGAGTGAACAAAACCAGACACAACAAAATACAGACTGTATGATTCCATGTAAATGAAATTCAAAATGGGGAAAAGGAATCTATGGTGAGAGAAGTCAGAAGACTGGTAATTTTGTGAAGCAGTGTCAGGGATGGAGAGGGTACCTGGAGGGGCTTTCTGGGCAGCTTATGATGCTTTCTTTCTTTTTTTCCTTGTTACAGGGTCTTGTTCTGTTGCCCAGGCTAGAGTGCAATGGTGCAATCATGGCTCACTGCAGCCTTGAATGCCTGGGCTCAAGTGATTGTCCCACCTCAGCCTCCGTAGGCAAGCGCCACCATGCCCAGCTAATTTTTAAATATTTTTCTAGAGTTGGGGCCTCCCTACTGGTCTCAAACTCCTGGGCTCAAGGGATCCTTCTACCTTAGCCTCCCAAAGTGCTGAGATTACAGGTGTGATGTCATCACCAGCCTGATATCTTATTTCTTGATCTGGGAAGAGGGTATTTGGGTCACATGCATGTATTTCTTATATTCTTTGAGCACATATTTATCTGTCTCCTTTCCAGTGTGTATGTTGCACTTCAATAAGGAAGTTTACTTTCTATAAAGAGATCTTATACTTATAGGTACTGAACTACTTACTATTTGTCTCAAAATAATCCAGTGAGGGGTAGAGTATGTGAGTGTGTGCAGGACTGTGGGAAGTATATAAATGAAGGTTGGCCACAACCTTATTATTATTTAGTGACAGAGTCTCACTCTGTTGCCCAGGTGTGATCATAGCTCACTACAAACTTGAAGTCCTGCGCTCAAGCAAGCCTGCACACCCAGCTAATTTTTTAATTGTTTTGTAGAGGTGGGGTCTTGGGTCTTGCCATTTTGCCCAGGCTGGTCTTGAACTCCTGGCCTCAAGTAATCCTCCTGCCTTAGCCTCCCAAAATGCTGGGGTTACAGGTGTGAGCCACTGTGCCTGACATCACAAGTTAATTACTAAATTTGGATTATGGCTTATACATGAAGCATTATTATACTGTTTTTATGTATATTTGAAATTTTTCATCATTAAAGATGAAAAGATAAAAGCAAAAACTCTCAGGAGGTTGAGATGGAAGGATCACTTGAGCCCAGGAGTTCAAGTCTGGCCTATCTTTGAGAAAAAAAAAGCAAAACGACCCAAGCATCAGGTTTAGCAAGAAGCACAGTGGAGATGTAATTTGTATATTCATCCATATCGGAGAGCAGGGCCAGACCATTAGAAGTGTCATTTGCTGAAGGATTCCTATGGGAGAATGTGTTCAAGTCTGGATGCTCACCCCTGGGACCAGAGGCTGGAGAGGTGTGTACAAAGAGAGTTGAAGATAGAGTCCTGCTCCAGGAAGGTGGTCGATGAGTAGCCCAGGAACCAGAAAACTCTCTCTCAAAGGGCAAGACCTCAAGCTATTAGGAGTCATTCTGGCTTCAATTCTGTAGTCAAGCTTTTCTTCTCACTGTATGTGCTCACTGCAGAATCAGCCCATCCATCCCCGTGGCTTCCATTACCATCCAGGGGCTGATGGCTCCCTGATCTCTTTCCAGACCCAAGTGATCAATGTGTGTTGGGTGCAGATTCCTGTGGGTGAGTCCCAGAAACTTCAAAATCACTATCCCAAACGAATTCTTTCCTTTTACATCTGACTGTCTCTTCCCAATTTTCAGGGGATGACTCCCACCCACTCCCAATCACCAAGACAAGAACCAATGAGAGCGTTTCTGTTTGCTCCTCTTCCTGATTGTCCTGCCCCTAGCAGCTAGATAATATAGGTGTTATCTAGTATGTTATAGTATACTAGATAATGTACTAAACAATATAGGTGTTATCTAGTATATTCACCAGATTCTGGTTTGCGACGACTCTTTCCTAGACCTCTACCTCCTGGGTCGGATCTCCATCTTTCCCATGCCCTGTTGCACAGCCTCTTGTGTGCTCAGATTCTTCCTTTGACCAACCACCTCCCATGCCCCCTATAACCTAAGGCATAAATGTGCAGTTTGGGAAGGGTGCCAAGTAGGAACCAGGCATCTAAAAGATGGAGTATCTCAGAACCAGGGAGCTGGCAGTCGGGGGTGGGTACATAGTATAGAAACGGGAGGATTAAAGATTCAATTTTATTTTATTATTATTATTATTTTTGCGGCAGAGTCTCGCTCTGTCACCCAGGCTGGAGTGCAGTGGCATGATCACAGCTTACTGCAACCTCCACCTCATGGGTTCAAGCGATTCTTGTGCCTCAGCTTCCTGAGTAGCTTGCGATTACAGGCGTGCACCACCATGCCTGGCTAATTTTTGTATTTTAAGTAGAGATGGGGTTTCGCTATGTTGCCTAGGCTGGTCTTGAATTCCTGGACCCAAGTGATCTGCCCACCTTGGTCTCCCAAAGTTCTGGGATTACAGGTGTGAGCCACCGTGCCCAGCCTAAAGATCAAATTTTAAAATATTATTTTGAGGAGATCCAAGATGGCGTATCACTAGCAGCTCAGGATTGCAGCTCCCAGTAAAAGCGCAGAGAGCCAGTGGACGCCACACTTACCGATACATTTTTGCTGCCCACAGACCAGGACATTCCCAGCGGAGGAGCCCCACGGGTCACTAGCGTGACCCTTTCGGCTGGCGCGGCTTTTTTGCCGGCGCCTTGGCTCGGCGGCTCTTGGTGTGGAGTAAACGGGACTGAGTCTCCTTTTGGATGATGTTTGGCGCTCTGGGAAGTCAGAGCAGTCCATCCAGCTGACTGAAAAAGGGACTGAGAAGCCAGACCGGAGACCCCCGGGCAGAAAAGCACCACGAATTTCAACGCTGCTGTCTTAGCTAGCGTTGCGAGTCGCACAGTGAAGAGTACATAGATTCCGGAGCTGGGAATTAACAAGCTGGACGTCCACTCAGAGACCTAATTTGAAAGTGGGTAATTACAAAGACGACAGATGGATAAAACCATAAAGATGCCAAGAAGCCACCGTAAAAAAACTGAGAACATTCAAAATCAGAAAGTCTCTCCTTCTACAGAGGACACTAGTTCCTCATCAGTAACGGAGCAAGGCTTGATGGAAAACGAGTGTGAAGAATCATCAGAATTAGGCTTCAGAAGGTGGATAATAAGAAACTTCTGTGAGCTAAAAGAATATGTTCTAAACCAATGCAAAGAAACTAATAACTTTGAAAAAAGGTTTGACGAA
>PVKP010034497.1:0-24164 GCA_004027715.1 Plecturocebus donacophilus
TCTCTAAGTTGTCCATTCTCGTTAACATTTCGTTAAATCTTCTTTCAAGGTTCTTAGTTTCTTTGCATTGGGTTAGAACATGTTCTTTTAGCTCACAGAAGTTTCTTATTATCCACCTTCTGAAGCCTGATTCTGCGAGTTCATCACACTCATCCTCCGTCAAGCCTTGTTCTCTTGCTGATGAGGAGCTGCGATCCCCTGTAGGAGGAGAGGCATTCTGATTGCGGGTGTTCTCAGCCTTTTTGCACTGGTTTCTTCCCATTTTTGTGGATTTAACCACTTGTCGTCTTTGTAATTTCCAGATTGGGTCTCTGAGTGGACGTCTGGCTTGTTAGTTATTAAGTTTTTTCTGTTTCTTAGTTTTCCTTCGGGGGGTGCTCCTTCCCCACAGAGCTGGGCCTTCCCAGGTTCAGCTGTGCTCGCTCTCTCCTCAGCGCTTCCAATTGCTGTTCTCCTTGTGGGGATGGGACCAACGGAGCCTTTGGGCACCCAGTCCCTTACACTCCACACTGAGAAACGCCGCGCCGGCCAAAAGAGTCGCGCTGGTGACCCGGGTGGCTCCTTCGCCAGGAATCTCCCAGTCTATGGGCATCAAAAATTCGTCTGCAATTGCAGCATCCACTCACTCTCTGCACTTTCACTGGGAGCTACAATCCTGAGCTGCTGCTACGCGGCCATCTTGGATCTCTCTCCACCCGGTGATGAAATTTTTTTCTGTTTCTTAGTTTTCCTTTGGCGGACGCCCGTTCCCCACAGAACCGGACTTTCCCGGGTTCGCTGTGCTTGCTGTGAAGCTCTCAGTCCTCAGCGCTTCCAATTGCTGTTTTCCTTGTGGGGATGGGACCAGCCGAGCCCGTATACTCCGCACTGGGAAGCGCCGCGCTGGGGCGCCGGCAAAACAGCCGCGCCGGCCAAAAGAGTTGCGCTGGCGACCCGTGTGTCTCCTCTGCCGGGTCGTCGGAAAGTGCGGTGTCCACTTGTTCTCTGCGCTTTCACTGGGAGCTACATTCCTGAGCTGTTGCTAATCGGCCATCTTGGATCTCTCTCCCAATTATACTTATTTTTAAGATAATAAGCATAATTAGAGATAAAGAAGGACGTCTCATAATGATATAAGTCAATTCCCTGGGAAATTATAACTGTCTTACATTTACATATACCATATAGCCTCAAAAGTTGGCAAAAGAAAAAGAAAAATGCATACATACACAATATGTATGCAATACATCTTTTGTAACTGATAGAATGAGCACAGAAATCTATGTAAGGGTATTATTTAATGATATAAAGTAGCCAATTAATATGAGCAAAATAGTGTCATTTGAGAGATCAGTGAGGTCTAGTCTATTTCAGTGAATCATTTGCCAAAGTCTTTCCATGATAACCTTGTGACAAGATGAATAAATGTAGGCTGCACAAGTATATAGTTTGGAGGATTTCGGTGAATGAAATACCCAATGAGTTTCTGTAAGTTTTCTGGTGCTAAAAGTTATGTTCTTGGTCCAATTCCATTCAATTTAAATAATAAATAGCTATTACCCATGATGATGGAATCAGAGTCACAAGTCTCTTAATGGTTTGGAGCATTGAACTAAATCTGTGAGATGAAAATTTAATTGATATAAATGCAAGGTACTCTACATTGCTTTAGGGTAAAACAGCATTTTAAAAATGAGACATAACATGCATATATGCAATAAAGTGCATAAATCTGAATAAATTTTTACTTATGTATATACCCTTTTAACCAAGTCCTAGAATAAGTCCAGCACCTTGGAATGCTCCCTCATGTCCCTTTCTAGCCAATAACACCCTCCACAGAGGTAACCAATATTCTGCCTTCTATTAACATAGATTCTTGGAGAAAACTTTCAAACCATGTTTTTCCTCTGTTCTCACATAACCACCACAAATCACCAACTCAGAAGACTTCTGTGACCAAAGGTGTGAGTTTTTTCTTCCACATGCCAGGTGGCAGACACTAACTGGGTGTCTTCCAATTCAATTCTGATCCTATCTACCTGGAAGCAGTGTCAGATCCCATAGGTCAGAGGCTCAGTCCCCAAGACTGACCCTCCTCTCCTCCCAGACAAAGATCACAAGTTCAAACATCTGGAACTTCTGAGGGACTGGCTCCAATTTGGGGTTCCCATGAACCTCTCTTTGGGTTTGATTAATTTGATGGAGTGGCTCACAGAATTTAGGGAAATGCCTATTTCCATTTACTAATTTATTATAAAGAATATTACAAAAGGCACAGATGAAAAGATGCATAGGGCAAGGCATGAGAGAAGGGATATTGACCTTCCATACCCGCTGTGGGCACACCACCCTCCAGAAACCGCCACATGTTCAGCTATCTGGAAGCTCTCCAAACCCTCTCCTCTTGGGTTTTTATGGAGGCTTCGTTACATAGTCATGATTGATGAAACCAGTGGCCATTGGGGGTCGACCCTTCCCTCTCCCCTTCCTGGAGGTTGAGGAGTGGAGCTGAAAGATCCAATCCTCTAATTCTGCCTTGGTCTTTCAGGTGACCAGCCCCACCCTGAGCCTATCAGACAGAAGACACACAAGAGAGAGCACTTGAAATTGCATTGACTCTTTAGATCAAGTGAGTATTGGCAAAAATAGTTGTTTTGCAATTCAGAAACTTGGTATTTATATAGGTCTTTATTAATTTATCTCAGAAAGATTTTCTTTCATTCGATTTATTCTATGTATTTTATGTTTTTGATGCTTTTATAAATATTTAAAATTTTAATTTTCTATTCCATGTTGCTAGTATATAGAAATTCAGTTCATGTGTATAATGACTTTATATTAAGTAACCTTTTCAAACTCATTTATTAATTAGATTATAGGGTCTTTTCCCTTTCTTAGATTTAAAGTCATGTCATGTGAGGATATAAACAGTTTTATTTGTTTATTTTTGTCTTTGTAACATGTATTTCTGTGACTTGCCTTATTTCACTGGATAAAACCTCCTATATACTGTTGAAAAGAAGTGCTAATCCTGGACATCTTTATCCTGTTTCCAAATTCATAGGATATATTGCTTTTTAAGAAAATTTTCAGATACAGTAATTCCTTGCTTAATTTTGTGGACAGGTTCTTGAAAGCTATGACTTTAAACAAAACAATGTAAAACAAAACCAATGTTACCATAGGTTAATTAATATAAACAAGAGTTAAATTCCTATGGCATATTTCTGGTCACAAAAACATCAACAAAATTCTAAATGAAGACCCAAACTGCTTCTAATATTAAACATTGAGAAAATGTAAGCTATACATACATTCAAGAAAGATTAATAAAAATGAGTAAGAAAATTATTTATCTATACCTATTCCAGTTCAAGGTCATGGGTGGTTGGAGTCTATCGTGGTAGCTCAGGGCACAAGACTCTCAAGAACCAGCCCTGGACAGGATTTCCTCCTATTGCAGGGCACAGTCCACACACCCACACTCACTCACACTGGGCCTGTGTAGACATGCTGATTCACCTAATGTGCACATATTTGGGATATGGGAGAAAACTGGAGGACCCAGAGAAAACCCACACTGCAACTCCACATAGACAGTGGCTCTGAACTTGGAATAAATTTTTTTTTCTTTCATCATGAAATGACATTGAATGAAATGATATTATTTGAGGACCTGCTGTACATAATATAAACAACCTGACTTGACAACTGATTATGTGAACAGAACGGAATATGACTTGAAACAGTGATATAGCTGCTGCTTTTTTTTTGTTTCTTTGAAGTAATTCACTTTTAGATTACTAAGAACAAAATGCAGAACATGGAAAGTAAAAATTTTGTTTTATTTTGTACTTTTTTTTGGACTACATATTGAATATTCAGTGTTGAGAGCTACATTTTAGGAAGATCACTGGTGAAGTAGAGTGAGTACATAGAAAGAGGGAATTAGGCTATTAAAGGTTTTGGAAACAGTCTCTAATGTGGAATGATATGGTTTGGCTCTGTGTCCCCACCCAAATCTCATCTTGAATTTGTAATCCCCACGTGTAGAGGGAGGGAAGTGATTGAATTATAGGAGCAGTTTCCTCCATGCTGTTTTCTCATGCTAGTGAATTCTCACAAGATTTGATAATTTTATAAATGTAGTTTTTCCTACATCCTCATACACACTCTCTCTCTTGCCTGCCGCCATGTAAGATGTGCCTTGATTGTACATTTGGTGTACCATGTAAGGTGCACCACAATTGTATGTTTCCTGAGTACTCCTTGGCCATGCAGAACTGTGAGTCAATTAAGTCTCTTTTGTTTGTAAATTAGTCAGTCTTGGGTAGTATTTTTTTTTTTAGATAGAATCTTACTCTTTTCACCCAGGCTGGAGTGCAATGATGCAATCTTGGATCACTGAAACCTCTGCTGCCTGAATTCTCCTGCCTCAGTCTCCCGATTAGCTGGGATTACAGGTGCCACCATACCTGGATAATTTTTGTATTATTAGTAGAGACGAGGTTTCATCATGTTGGTCAGGCTGGCCTTGAACTCCTGACTTAAAGGATCCACTTGCCTTGGCCTCCCAAAGTACTGGGATTATAGGTGTGAGTCACTGCAGCTGGCCTCAGGTAGTATCTTTATAGCAGTGGGAGAACAGACTAATACAATGAATTATTGAAAGAAGTAGGGATATTTAGTTTGTTTGGTGAAAAAAGGAATAAACTTGATGCCCCACAATGATAAAAATAGGATGAGAAGGTAAAAGTCACAACAAGGCAAATTAGACTCAATATAAAGAACACTGGTATAATAGAAGTTTTTAACAGTGGAACAGTGTTGCCTCTTATTACCCAGAGGGAGTAAGTGTAGAATAACTGATGATGTTTCAGCAAAGCCTGAGAGTGGTTGATGGGATCGTTAATTTTGGCAGAAAGTTGTACCTTTTATTAGGCTGATTTTTATATTAGGAAGGAAGATGTACAGATAATTTCTGGAATCCATTCTAACATTAAAATTGTGATTTGTAGAAATGCTTTACAGAACATGTATTCTGGGTCTCTTTCACATTTGAAAGATGTGACTGAAATCTACATTCAAGAAAATGTTCAAAAATTAGTACAGCTTTATTAAATAGTTGACATTTGATTTGTAGGGCTTAGAAATATTTTGAGGGAGTGTATCCGCCTCAGAAAGTGATGACACATTTGAATACTGACTTAGAGAAAAAGACTAGATAACCTTAATTTTGTTTCAATCATTTGCTCTCTTCTGGTTGCCTCAAAAGTGGTATTATTTTCAAGAGCCTTTCATTATTTTATGATAGCATTATGGTTACAAGTGGAAATCTGTACCCAGACTTACTGTTCAATTTAAAGTTCTGACACTTACTCGCCCTACTTGACTTTGGTCAAGTTACTACATAAACTCTCTAAACCACGGTTTCTTATCTGTAAAATGAAGACAACAATGGTAGTTATCTAAAAGATTACTGAGAAATTGAATGGGGGAGAAGTCTTGTAATGTGCTTGGCCTGTTTCAGGCATGTAAAATTATTTAAGAAACTGATAGTGGTTTGATTGTGTCCCCACCAAAATCTCATCTTGAATTGTATCTCCCATAATTCCCATGTGTTGTGGGAAGGACCTAGTGGGAGATAATTGAATCTCAGGGCAGGCCTTTCCTATGCTATTCTCTTGATAGTGAATAAGTCTCATGATATTTAATGGTTTTATAAAGAGGAGTTTCCCTGCACAAGTTCTCTTCTCTCATCTGCCACCATGTGAGACATGATATTTACCTTCCACCATGAATTGTGAGGCCTCCCCAGCCAAATGGAAATGTGAGTCCATTAAACCTCTTTCTTTTGGAAATTTCCTAATCTTGCATATATCTTTATCAGTAGTGTGAAAACCAACTAATACAGTAAATTGATACTGAGAGTGGGGTGCTGCTTTATAGATGCCTAACAATGTGGAAGTGACTTTAGAACTGGGTAATAGGCAGAGGTTGGAATAGTTTGGAAGGCTCAGAAGAAGTCAGGAAAATGTGGGACAGTTTGGAACTTCCTAGAGACTTGTTGAATGGCTTTGACCAAAATGCTGATAACGATATGAACAATGAAATCCAGGCTGAGGTGGTCTCAGATGGAGATAAGGAACTTGTTGGGAACTGGCGTAAAGGTGACTTTTGCTATGTTTTAACAAAGAGACTGGCAGCATTTATCCACTGCCCTAGAGATTTGTGGAATGTTGAACTTGAGGGAGATAATTTAGGGTATCTGGCAAAAGAAATTTCTAAGCAGCAAAGCATTCAAGACGTGACTTGGGTGCTGTAAAAAGCATTCAGTTTTATAAGGGAAGCAGAGCATAAAAGTTTGGAAAATTTGTAGCTACATGATGTGATAGAAAACAATCCCATTTTCTGAGGAGAAATTCAAGCAGCTGCAGAAATTTGCATAAATAGCAAGGAGCCAAATGTTAATCCACCAAGACAATGGAGAAAATACCTCCAAGGCATGTTAGAGACCTTTGTGGAAGCTCCTCCCTTCACAGACCTGGAGTCCTCGGAGGAAAAAATGGTTTTGTGGGATGGGCCCAAGGTCTCTCTGCTGTGTGCAGTCTAGGAACTTGGTGCTCTATGTCCCAGCTGCTCTAGCCATGACTAAAAGGGGCCAAGGTACAGCTTGAGCAGTGGCTTCACAGGGTGCAAGCCCCAAGCCTTGGCAGCTTCCATGTGGTGTTGAGCCTGTGGGAGCACAGAAGTCAAGAATTGAGGTTTGGGAACCTCTGCTGCCTAAATTTCAGAGGATGTTTGAAAATGCCTGGATGTCCAGGCAGAGGTTTGATGTAGGGGTGGGCACTCATGGAGAACTTCCGCTAGGGCAGTACAAAAAGGAAATGTGGGGTTAAATCCCTCACACAGAATCCCTACTGGGGCACTGCCTAGTGGAGCTGTGAGAAGAGGACAACCACCCTACAGACCCCTGAATGATAGACCCACTGTGAAAGCACACAGGAGGGAAACTATACCCTGCAAAGCTACAGGGGCAGAGCTGCCCAAAACCATGGAAACCCACCTCTTGCACCAGCATGACCTGGATATGAGACATGGAGTCAAAAGAGATCATTTTGGAACTTTAAGATTTGATTGCCCTGCTGGATTTTGGACTTGTATGGGGCCTGTAGCCCCTTCATTTTGGCCAATTTCCCCCATTTGGAATGGCTGTATTTACCCAATGCCTGTACTCCCATTGTACCTAGGAAGTAACTAACTTGCTTTTGATTTTATAGGCTCATAGGTAGAAGGGACTTGCCTTGTCTTGAATGAGACTTTGGACTGTGAACTTTTGAGTTAATACTGAAATGAGTTAAGACTTTGGGGGACTGTTGGGAAGGTATGATTGGTTTTGAAATATGAGGACATGAGATTTGGGAGGGGCCAGGGATGGAATACTATGGTTTGGCTGTGTCCTTCACCCACATCTCATCAGGAATTGTAGCTCCCATAATTTCCATGTGTCGTGGGAGAAACCCATTGGGATGTAACTGAATCATGGGGGTGGGTATTTCCCATGCTTTTCCCATGATAGTGAATAAGTCTCATGAAATCTGATGATTTTTGTAAAGGGGAGTTTCTGTGCACAAGCTCTCTTCTCTTGTCTGCCACCATGTGAGACATACCTTTCACCTTCCACCATGATTGCGAGGCCCCTCCAGACACGTGGAACTGTGAATCCATTAAATCTTTTTCTTTTGTAAATTGCCCAATCTCAGGTATATCTTCCTTAGCAGCATGAAAATCAACTAATACAGAAACCTTCATTTCCCTTATAAGCTAACTAGTCTTACATAGAAAATGTTTGTTTAGGGCCATTACTGATTCAGTGACATAGAACTTACACAAACAGTTTGAGAACATAGTTCAGAGGAATAATAAAAGATTACAGATCCATTTAGTTGTTTTTTTAGGATTTGAATGTTGAGAAAATACTAGCCTGTACTCAGTACCTGATGACTACTAGCATTGTGCATCTTTTTCTCTTATCTCTGTCCTCTCACTCTGCTGGGTTATGAATGAAAAGCTGGTAACTTCCAAGTACATCTCCAATTGTGTGAACAGGCAGGAACTGCCTTTGGGAACTGCATGAGAACTTCTGATGGAATGCCTATGTCTAATTTTCACACTGTACTTGAAGGGCAAATATTTTAAATGTAAATGCCACCTTTAAATCATTAACAGAAGTATTCACCTACTACATAATCACATCACACACACACACACACACACACACACACACACACGCAGACATGCTGATTTCAAATTGTCTTTCACTCTGAGTAGAAGAGTAAAAGAAAGAAAAAACTAAGGGAAATAGGTACCTTAAATTTATGGATGATTACTTTGTAATTCTTACATTTTCTTATATGGAGGTGAGCACCTCAGGGAGCCATCAAGGGTGTCAAGTATCAGTGTGACCAGGATTCGGGTTGCTTATGTAATTCCTTAACCCGTAGCACCTCGGTTAGGGTGAAATTGCCATGGCAAAGGGGAACTAGCTGAATAAGTAGGATATTGTTTGGACAGAGTTCATTTTCAGCTAGCATCACTCAGGAACACTGAGTTCCTCCCTCCCCGCCTGCAGGTGACAGCTGTCTGTGGCTTCTTTACAATTGGTGGATTGCTCAAGTTGGCATATTTTTTTGTCATGAAGGGATGAACGTGATTGCTGCCGAACACTCCCTTCTTCCACAATGCCTTTGCTAGTTGGTACATTTTCTGTGGATGATTACTACACCAGTGAGGTCTATTTTTACTCATCAGAAGTTTGCTAGATTTTAAGAAATGAAAAAGAAATGCCATGGAATAACTGCTGCACTTTGAAGCCAAGTTCCTTCTCTACCTCTGCCAGTGCCTCCTGGGAAGAAATGTTTTGCTCTTAAGTAAGATGCTAAGATGCTTTACAGTGGTTAGAAAATTCAGTTTCAAGGTAGAGAAACTTCACCACCCTCACACGGTTAGTTCTGCATTCAGGTTTGCCCTGCCAGCTGATACCCTTAGAAACATTTTCTCCACAAGGAGAATGTGCTGTTTTAGCATCCCTGTGGCGCTAAAGAATTAGGAGTGTTTCAGGTGATATTCATCAGGGTATGGGGCAAACAGCAGTTGTTCTACATTTTCTTGCCCTCCCTTCTTTCCTCCCTCCCTCCCTTCCTTTTTTCCTTTCTTCTTTTTTGAGATGGAGTCTCGCTCTGTTGCCCAGACCGGAGTGGAGTGGTGCAATCTTGGCTCACTGCAACCTCCACCTCCTGGGTTCAGATGATTCTCCTGCCTCAGCCTCCTGAGTAGCTGGGATTAAAGGCACTCGCCACTATGCCCAGCTAATTTTTGTATTTTTAGTAGAGATGGGGTGTCATCATATTGGTCAGGCTGGTTTTGAATTCCTGACCTCATGATCCACCCATCTCATCCTCCCGAAGTGCTGAGATCACAGGCATGAGCCTCCACTTCCAGCCTGTTGTATTTCTTAAAGTTAGAAAACTAAAAAACAATAGGAAGTGACCATCTATGGTGATTCTCTCCAACTATAAAAAGTGGATCCCTTAAAGAGTTTTAATCCAAATAGATCCACACAAAGTGACATTATCAAATGGGTTTGGGGCTTTTCGGTAAATCTGGTAGAAGTCTAGTCAGCCTCTTGAGTAAACAGGACTTTGAAATATAGACAGTCTCAAGCCTTTTGCCCTTTCCTGATAATATTTCCCTTTAATTTTTCCATACAACCATGTGGAGGGCAGTATTTACTCATTATTTGTCCACAACACAGTATTTAGCACCTTATTACTTGCAGCTTAGCAGGACAGAGCACCTTGCGTGAAGTTGGCCCTCAGGAGCAAGAGGATAACTGGCAGGTATTTGCCATCCTAATTGCCACCTGTCTCAGGCCTATGCAATTGCCTAAGGAATCCATGTGAGTTTGCTTATGCTCGCATGCCATTAACATAAATGTTTTAAAATATGCATATCAGAGAGAGTATGTACAGCCTTTGAGAAAGGACAGAGGAGAAGTACACATGACTCTGGGCAGCTGGTCCATTAAAGGGGTCTGGTCTAAGGCTCACCCAATATGATAGGGAACTGAGATGACCTTGTTGATCTACAGGGGCCTAGACATTAAGAAAATGCATGACTACTATCCCCTGTGTGGAGAATAAGTGGACTCCAAAAGAGTCAGAGGTGAATTTTGTGTGACATGCAGGCTTCAGACAATCTAAACTTTTTGAAACAATCAAGAAGAGTTGGGGCTAAAGGGCAGGAATATCTGCATATGTCATGAGGAGGAAGGACATGAGTGAAGAGAGAAATGTGAATTTTGATTTTGGGCAAGATAATTTTCTCCTCACACTTCAACTTAGAATGAACCATCTTTTGTATGGCAGCGATGGAAAAAAATGTAAAATTTGGCATTGCTTTTAGCTGCCGTCTGAGTCCCCTGTCCATGATTGGGGGCCATGGAGATGGCAGGGCCTCAGGGCGTGACTGACCAGCTAACATTTTGGGAGTATTTTGTATGTCCTCTCTATATATACTTTTATGTTCTGAGTAGGTAGAGTCTTTTAGTTTCTTCGAGCCTGGATTCTGTTTCTGCTGTAGAAAGCACCAGAAAAGAATTATATTTACACGTGCTGAGGCTATGTAAGAAGCTGTTAAACACACAGGAAGTATTTAGAGTTCCTGAGACACTGTGCTTTAAGAAAGTTCAGAGTAGAAATGTGAAGAATGAGGTAGTTAGAGATTCTCTAGTTAAATTCAACAATCGTTTAATATACTTATCAATGTGATTGCTTGCAATTATGAAAAACTGCAGTGATTTCCTTCTTATGTCTGAATGCAAGCTTAAGGAGCTGTGACTGTATTGTGCGGATTACATTCTAAGCTTGGTTTGATGCTCAGATGTACACTTCATATAGTTTAAAGGTATAAATGTAGCATTCTGAGAAAAACAATCAGTATATTATTTCTATTTTTTTTTTTTGGTAAAGATTTTCATGGAGTTAGAAGTTTTAGGATGGTTTTTGAAGGCATGGAAAGATAAGTTACAGTGATGATGGCTTGCTTCTAAGCAGGATTTGGGAACCTGTTGTTAGATTAAGGCAACATTGATCCTTCCTTCCTTCTGTCTATTTTATTCTTTGTACGGCCTATGCAGTGTTTTAGTAATAAATAAATAGCTTTTCCTCCTCTCAGTGTGAAGTAGGACTGGATGCAAAACTTGGATTAATGCCCACGCTCACAAATTACTGAATGTATACCACACCCTTTTGGTTTATTTTGTATGGTCAATGTTCTCATCATTTGGTAATCGGGCCTTTTACTGGGTAACTTTTACAGGTTTCTGAAACCTAACATGTATATTGGTCTCAATCTCTGGAAATGTTTGCGGACAGAGGCAATTTTGTATTACAAAGGTTTATTTTGCCGTTCACATTTTCTTTGTATTAGTTAAGTGCTGAAAAATAAACACAATGACTTACCAGAAATTCATCTGAGTATTAAAAGTAATTAATATTTTTTTTCCTGTTTCCTCTAATCAAACATTTTACTACGATAATGTAACCTTCATGATATATAGTCAGGGTAACATGATGCTCATCTTAAATATACGATTTCTCAAATAAATGGAATGTCCTGTACACTTTGGAAATTAGTTTAAACAGCAATATTAGAAAACTCACGAGTTTTTCCTGATCCTAATTTTCACTTGTGCCCCAATGTCTTATCAGAAGGGCATATGAGCAATCCAGTTTAAGATCCAGTGTTAAGAGATCCTGAACAGGTTTCCTGCAAGAGTTGATTCTTAGAAGACATAGTTGTCAAGAGAAAACCCAGCAGGACCCTTCCAAGGTTCTGAAACCCCAGTACCCCTCAGCAAGAAGCCAGGAGCCATGAGAGCTAGAAAGCAAGCTGACAAGATGTTTCCCTGAGAGCTGCTGCAAGATGGACCTGCCGGGCTGGGAACATTTTTGAGAAAGGGCTAAGTCCCAGTTGTTGGCTTAAGAGTTGTGGGAAGGGTACGAATTGTGGGATTTTGTTGTACTAGTCACCAAAGAAGAATAACTACTCCCTAATATATTTGGAGGACTTGAGATGTAAAAATTTAGGCATGAGACTGAGCAAATTATAAAGTTCTTTAGAATTCTGGCTTTGTAGATATAACATTATAAAAGAGGGTTTTTCGCAAAAGATGCTTGTTTCTAATAAAGGCGACATATGCTTCTCTTTTCTTTTTCATTGAGTGAGAAAGCCCTGTAAGGCATCATCTTTGTGTTGTGCTTAAGAGGCCCACAGTGTGTTTGTGTGTGTGTGTGTGTGTGTTAGATTCTCTTGGGAGTTCCTGAAGTTTCTTTAATACTGTCCTTTCCCAGAATCTGTTCAAAGAGCCTGGAGTGAGGGTTTTCATGCTGCTAATCAAGAAACTCTCATAGCCAGAATCAAACAGTTTTGCTATAGGCACAGTCAACAAAATAGCATACTGTTGGCAGGAGACAGTCATTGCTCTGATATTTTTTAGGCTACCCAAAATGAAAACACTGAATAAAATTGCTGTTCCAAGCAAAAAAAAAAAGTCAACTTTTAGACCTAAACTATTTTACTGGGCCCCTGTTCAATCAGAGCCTGCATTAGGTAGGTAGCTTATGGTGATACATCACTTAGGTCTATTATTTTGTAATTTCCTATGTCTTTTTCTCTCCCTTATATGAGTCATACTTGTTTGTCTACTCCACAGATATACTCCTTTTTCCTCTAATCCCTTCAGGTATTCTTCATCTAGGCTGTTCCCTTTGTCAACAGTTATCTGGGCCATTTTTTCTCTCCTGCTCTCAACTTCTCCATCAAGACATTTTTTCCCGTGTACCTTCCCTATAGTGTCTTGACACATGGTTTGCTTTCTTAGGAAGAATTTCAGATACACCAAAATTTCTTTTTCAAGACCTATTTATTTATGCTAGCAATGAAATATGGTATTAGACTTACACAACTTTGCTTTTATTTTAATGCAGCTACTGATTGCACAAAGAAGTTATACACATGTGGAATTCTAGTGCTGGCAGAGTACTTAATTTTACAGACTCATTAATTTATATTCATTGATCCATTCGATTATTTGACAATTTTTTGCTGTGCATATGCCGTGTGAGGAAAATGAGCCTTGATTTCTACCCTTCTGGAGCTTCTAGTCTAAGGAGAAAGCAGGTAAAAATCAAGCAACCACAAAACAATGAAAAGATACAACCGCAATCATGTAATAATGTATGAACATGTATTATAAGGAGACTTGACACAGTAGGGGAAGAGAGAAAAAGCTTCTCTGAGTGAGTGAGGATTGAAATAAGGTCTGATGGAAGAAAAGACCCTGACTGAAAAATAGGCATTGTGGCAGGCAGGAAATAGCCTGTGCAAAGACTCTGTGGTGTGGGAGAGCATGACACATTCAAGAACTGTATGAAGGACTGTACAAAAGTCAGAAGACATTATTGGATTTCCAAATAGCCGGATTAAGTCACTGACATATTTTAGGTAGAGGGATGATATGATCCCATTAAAAAATAATGCTGATTAGATGGGCATATGCTTAGGTGAGCAAGAGTAGATGGAAGTGGACCAGTGAGGACATTCTCACAGCATTCCTGATGAGAGTGAGGTGGCTTGAATGGAGGTGGTCCTGGTGGTAGAGTTGAATAGAGGTGAGCAGAAATGAAAGGTATAAATTTAACAAATCATGGTAATAGATTGGGATATAAAGGGAGAAAGCAATGTCAGGCACAGGTTTTAGATTTAGATCCACTGTAGCTCAGGTTGATGAATGAGGAAAAATGGAAGAGAATCAAGTTCATGGTGGAAGATCATGAGTAAGATTCTTGTTAGACTGAGGTACTTTGGGGTGGCCAAGGTAAGGATGTCAGAAAGCTAACTGGGTTTACACATCTGGAACTCTAGAAAGGGTCTGGGCAATATATAAAGTTATTAAAGTGGGGGGCCAGGCACGGTGGCTCACATCTCTAATCCCAGCACTTTGGGAGGCAAAGGCGGCTGAATCACCTGAGGTCAGGAGTTTGAGAACAGCCTGGCCTACATGGTGAAACCTCTGTCTCTACTAAAAATAGAAAAATTAGCTAGGCAAGGTGGTGGGTACCTGTAATCCCAGCTACACGGGAGGCTGAGGGCAGAGAATATCTTGAACCCAGGAGATGGAGGTTGCAGTGAGTCAAGATCACACCACTGCACTCCAGCCTGGGTGTCAAGAGCGAAACTCCATAAAAAAAAGGGAGGAATGGTGGTGGTGATGGTGGTGAGGAAATCAAAGTTCCAATAAATTCTTGCTCAAACCCACACAACTATTAGGTGGTGAAGCCAACATTAAATTTGGGTATTTTTGCCTCTAGATCAAGCATACCCTTAAGGCTACAAAGAGATAAAAACAAATGTAATAAGATGAGCCTGACAGTAGAATTACTGAAACCCTTCCTCTGCCTTAGTAATTCTACTGTTGATAAAGCACAAAGACAAAATATTAGAATAACATAGCACATTTATATTTTCTTTTTAATTTTACTTGCATTACAGGATTTGAGTTATGTCCTATTGTGTTCTTTGTTTTAGAAGAGACTGAAAGAACTGCAATAGGAAGAAACTGATGGAAGATCAATTATCATTAAGATTGTATTGGGGCTGTTAGAGAAAGCCTATTATTTGTATATATTATGACGAAAAAAGGGCAAATGTGCGCCTTCTTCAGTTTTATGTGTTTACTCTAAATGAGAGCAAGGCATATAGAAGCAGTGAGCTGTTAAATACAGTAGCTTCATAGTATAATTTTCTTGTGCATGTGCTCAGAACAGTATCTTTAAATGTTAATGATACTATTAATTCCCAAACTCTCTTTTCAAATTTTAAATCCTCTATTCTCCTGCAAGGTTGAAACCCGTCTTTCTATTATGTGGCATAAAAATATCCCAACTCTGATTTGTTTTGCAAGAGTGAGATGATTTAAATGATCTTCAATGTCCTTTCTTTTGTCTGAAGAATGCTCAAGGGTTTTTTAATCCTAAAATTTCCATTTCAATTAAGTCTGAAGTTGTATATGGAAGATTGCTGACAAATTCTCTTTTCTGTCATCCTCTACCTTATTCCTCCATTGCACACCCCTGGCTCTAAAAGTCTACAGGAATAGGCAGACAAAGTGATTTGTTATATTCTCATAGCGCATTTTCTTCTGTACTCCCATTGTTTGCTAGACTTTGCTTTGTCTACCAACTGTTCAAGTTAGCTTTTAAATAAAAAACCCTGATATCGTTTCAATGTAATGGAATATACCAATACAGCATGTTTTGGGGGTCATAAGAAATGTCTTTACTCCGTACCCCAAAATATCTTCCTTTTGGGCTCTAGCACCGTGCTCCAAAGTCTCATGCTAATTGCTGAATCCAAGCATTGAAGTATGTGGCAAAGATGCGATCATCCTCCAGGTAGAATTCAGATGGAGGAGAAGATGATTTGGGTGTTATATGACATTGCACATGCTTAATAGATGTAATAGATGATGGTGTATGAATGCTGTAAAGTATTCTGGATGGTGTTCTGTGTGCTGTTATTGTCAGGTCTAGGTGTTTTATTTCATGGTAAAGTAATCTGACATAGGACTAGAACTGGGAGATAGTTCAGGCTGCCATGTATATTTGTGTGTGAGTACGTTGCACAGTATATGAACTGCACAAAGATACTTGGCAGCCTGAAACATGGCCATGTCTTCCATGGTAATGCTGTGAGATGAGGGTGAGTGGTTACTGTACTCTCTCATCTCATAGCATTAATATGGAAGGGATGACTTCCTCTTAGGGAGAAAAGTAGGTTGAACAGACCATTCAATTCCTATTCTATTTTCATTTTCTACAAGAAGAAGAGTGCTTTTTCAAATTGCGAAAGTTGGAACAAACATTATAAATCTTAGATAAGATGAGAGATAGTATCTAGTTTTGAAAATTGAGTTCAAGTTTACCAACCCAGGTAAAAAAGTATTTTTCAACGTAATTCCAGAATATATCAGTGCTTTTGGTGCAATCATTGGGAATAGGGAAAGTGGCAGCAAAATGAGGGTGCACAAGTCTTTTCCTAATGGAAAATGGTAGATTTGGGTAACAGTGTGAATGGGCAGCCTGTGGGGAACAAGCCGGAGACTAGTCCATCTGCCAAAGTTAGAACACTTTGCTCCAAAGGTGAATGCTTTAGTGTGTGTTCACGCCTGGGTTCAATCTTTCTCTTTTCCTCCTTTTCTGTTGTAGAAGGGTTCCCCCAGGCTCTCTGGTACTTTCAGTCTCCCAATATTCTTGCTAGGAGCATTCATCTTTCCCCCAAGCATGCTTGCTTATTTTTAAAAGGACTTTTCTGTATTTTATCCTGAGATCAAATGCACATTACTGCTGTGGGCTACCCCTCATCCTTGAGAAAGGAGAGAGGCCTGTGGGGATGATTCCTGCAGGGTGGATGCCACTCTTTGTATTTGTTGAACTTGAGTCTGGGGCTTCTCAGGTCCTCTCAGGATGAACTGCAGATCCCTCTGCCATAGCTTTTCCTGAATCTTGTTTTCTGCCATTCTAATTCCAAGTGCTTTCTGTTTCAAGAATTCCTCTGATTTCTCATTTGCTGATGGTCAATTTTCTTGCTTTTAGGGCTGGTATGGGATATCCTTTTAAAATTATGTTTTCTGTCATTCCAAAAACTTGGATGTGGAAGAAGAGTATTAAAAGGTAATGTTCAAAAACATCAAGTCATGTCATATATAAATATAAAATGAATATGTATCACAGGTTTTCATTTCACTCATTGATTAATGAGGAAACCAATATATGTTAGAACTGGTTCAAAAGAGAACTCAAAGAATACACACATATAAAGGCAATTAGAAATGCTGAAATGAATTTGCTAATAGAGAAGCAATTGGGCAGTATTCACAGGACAAAAAGAATGTCATGCTTGGAAATACCTTTTTCCATTGGGCACATCAGTTGTATTTCCTTCCACTGGGCACATTTCACTTGCATTTCTCTAGACAACAGTCATTTTTTCTGCTATCAGTTTTTATAACTTACAAAGTTATGAAATGACTCAATGACAGTGAAAGAGAGATAACTGGAAATTTGCACTAGACACGACACTTAGTAATCTTTGTTTCAAATCTTTTCACTTTTTTTTTCTGACACTTTATCTGTGAAGTTACTACTCCTTCTCTTTTCCATTCTCATCAAGCTTTTATTCCCCCAACCTCCTGTGACATCAAATGTCCATCTTTAAGATTAACAATGATTCTTTTTAGATTGGTTTCTTTCACTTAGTAATACGCATTTACATTCCCTTGTTTCTTTTCATGGCCTAATAGCTCATTTAATTAATTAATTATTTTTTGAGACAGAGTCTTGTTCTATCGCCAGGCTCCAGGCTGGAGTGCAATGGCGTGATCTCAGCTCACTGCAACCTCTACCTCCTGGGTTCAAGCAATTCTCCTGTCTCAGCCTTCCGAGTAGCTGGGACTACAGGTGCACACCACCATGCCCAGTTAATGTTTTTGTATGTTTTTTAGTAGAGATGGGGTTTCACCATGTTGGCCAGGATGGTCTCCATCTCTTGACCTCATGATCCGCCTGCCTCGGCTTCCCAAAGTGCTGGGATTACAGGTGTGAGCCACCTCACCCAGCCCACTTATTTATTTTTTAATGAATTAATTAATGAATGAAGTTTTTTGACCTCTGAACTTTTTATTGGCCTTCTGCTCCCCAAAGTGCTTCTGCTGGGTTAATGTCTCAGAACTTTGGTGTCGTTCTCAGACACCACTTTGTCATCCACTATCCGGTGGGTGGTGGTCGTTTGGATGGTTTGCATGGAGTTGCTGCTGTCCAGGGCATCACCAAGATTGAGGGCCCCATAGTCTTCTAGCAGGCAGTGGTAGGTGGCGGTCTCAGCCTCCAGCTTGACCTTCATGTTCAGCAGGGTCTCGTATTCCTGGTCCTGGTGCTGCCCCTCTACCCGGATCTGTGCCAGCTCCGAGTCCAGGTGCAGCAGGATCCCATTGAGCTGCTCCATCTGCAGGACATAGCAGACCTCCACCTCCCTCAGGCTGTTCTCCAAGCTGGCCTTCAGATTTCTCATGGAATCCAGGTCCATCTTCAAGGACTGGACTGTATTTCTTAGTTCCGTGCGCGTCATCTCAGCAGCTCCAGCCTCGGCGACTGCATGGTGACCACTGTGGTGCTCTCCTCAGTCTACTGAGGCCAGTACTTGTCCAGCTCCTCTCGGTTCTTCCAAGCCAGCTCATCATATTGGGCCTGGATGTCTGCCATGATCTTGGTGAGGTCTTGAGATTTGGGGGCATCTATCTTTATGGTCAACCCAGAGTTGGCAATCTGGGCTTTTACTTCCTCTTCATGGTTCTTCTTCATGAAGAGCAACTCCTCCCTGAGAGCCTCGATCTCTGTCTCCATCTGCAACTGAGTGACATTGATGTCATCAATGACCTTGCAAAGCCCATGGAGATAGCTCTCTACAGACTGGCGCTTGGCCAGCTCTGTCTCATACTTGACTCTAAAGTCATCAGCAGCAAGGCAGGCATTGTCGATCTGCAGAACAATGTGGGCATTGTCCACAGTATTTGCCAAGATCTGAGCCCTCAGGTCCTCGATGGTCTTGAAGTAATGGCTCCAGTCTCTGACCTGGGGTCCCATCTTCTCCAGGTGCTCCTGGATTTTTCTCTCTAGCTTCTGGTTCTTGGTCTCCAGGCTCCTCACTCTGTCCAGGTAGGAGACCAGGTGGTCGTTCAGGCTTTATATGGTCTTCTTCTCATTCTGGATGCCCCCCATTCCTGCCAGACCCCCAGCCATCCCCGTGGTCAGGCCCCCAGACCCTATGTTGCCCTGGAAGCTGGTGGAGTAGGACATGGAGATCTGGGAACCAGAGTCCCCAGTGTCTGCATAGATGCTGGCCCCACTGCTGACCAGCCGGGTGCCATAGCTGGGTGCCTGGACAGAGCCCAGGGACTGGTAGTTGGTGGAGAAGGTGGAGCAAGTTGTGAAGCTCATGCTGTTCGGGGAGGAGAGTAAGAGGACCTGACTCAGACTTTCTGATGACCAGCTCATTATTTTTATTGCCGAAGAATAGTTCATTGTCTGGATGTACCATCATTTATTTATCTATTCACCTATGGAAGAACATCTTGGTTGCTTCCAAGTTTTGGCAATTATAAATAAAGCTGCTATAAATATCTGTGTGCAGGTTTTTGAATGGACATAAATTTTCAAATCTTTTGCATAAAAAGCATGATGGCTGGATCATATGGTAATCGTATGTTTAGTTTTTAAAGAAACTGCCAAGCTATTTTCCTAAGCAGCTATATAATCTGGCATTCCCACCAGCAATGAATGGGCATTCCTGTTGCTCCATATCCTTGCCAGCATTTGGTGTTGTCAGTATTTCAGATTTTGGCCATTTTAATGGGTATGTAGTAGTATCTCATTGTTGTTTTAATTTGAACTTTCCTGATGACATGATATGAATCATCTTCTTGAATGCTTATTTTTCATCTGTACATTGTCTTTGGTGAGGTATCTATTAAGGCTGGCTGGGGTTCTTTGACTATAAAATTCTCATGAAAATTTAGTAAATTTTCAAACAGCTCTATGTGCAAGTAGCCACAGCTAAGGTCTAGACATAATGCTAAGGTCTAGACATAATTTTGAGGTTGAAGACTAGTTTGTTACTTATTGGTCTCTGTGCTTTGCCCTTCCCCTCCTTTCTCCTCCTCTTCAATTTAATGCTGCCTGTCTGGACATGGTTTGGAACAACGGGCTTGGATGGGAAGGCAAGACTCTTAGTATGGTATCTACCAGTAGGATTTCGTGATCTTTATTTGACCTTTATATGGCAGAGCATCAGCCATCTCTTATTAAGGCAGTAGCTTTGAAGTCTGCTTATCATTGTTCCAGTTTGGGATATAAAAGCAGTTGGCTTTTCAGTCCTGCAAGCCTCCAAATTACAGGGAGAAACTTCATCCATTACAGAGCTTCTAACTTTCCAACTCGACCTGGAGACTAATGACCTGCAGGCTGAGTTTGTCACCTTCATAGTCAAGAAGCACCAAAACAACACTCTTCTTTTCACTCTCCCACAGTAGGTCTGCACTAAGTCAATGCCATTTATTTTAGGTTTGGGAACATGTAGTTCACCACTTCCAGGTATCAAATTCTGTATTAGTTAAGATTAGGTTCGACTGAGAATAACAGAAAAACCTTAAATACCAGTGACTTAAGATAGAAAGTTCTTTTTCTCTAAAAAAAATCTGAGAGTTGGCATTTGGGGGTTGCTATTGTGGCTCTGTCCACAATGTTGTCAGGGGCCATCCTCTTTCCTGCTCACTAAGGCACTGTCTCTAGGGAATAGACTTTGTCCACATGAACTCCAGTCACCACATTCATATCCCAGGGCGTTGGAGAGAGGAAGGTACAAGGAAGGAAAGGGGCAAAGTGTACATGCCAGTTAAGATTCCTGCATGCTACACAACATCCCCATTTGCATTTTACTAGCCAGAACTTAATAATATAGCTGTGTTAGCTCTAAGGAAGGCTGAGCAAAAGGAGGAGAATTAATGAGTATCAAGAGGCACTTCTACCATGATGACCTATTTAATCAACACCAATTAGCTTGTATTCTTTCTACGGCAGCTCCTTTCTTATTGCAATATTAAGGTGACTTTTGAAATGTGAGTTAATGACATTGTAAGCTCCAAGGGAAGTTAAGACAACTATGAATTCATATTCCAAAGGTTGTCAGGGCTTTTGATAACATTTAACAATTCACTACCAGTTTTCTCATTTCTTAGCAACTTTCCTTGGCAGGAGTCTTACTTGAAACAACCTATCATAAAATGATTTGCCCTAATCATGTTAGTTCATGGAGAACTAGGACTGGGACTTGGTTCTTTTGGTGCCTAAACTACTTCCTTTCTACTGTCTTATTATGTGAATATCATATGTATGTATAGAGACATAGGCTTGAAGGACTGCATTTTCAAGCTGGTAGATAAATCATGGAACATTTTCTATAAGAAATTAATGGATATGCCATACCAAAAGGAATATTATGCTCAAGTTTGAGAAAAATTGATTGCACAAAGAAAACTAGCTTTCCTTACTGCAGGACTTCTCAAGGTTTTTAATATGCTATTGTGTATTGTGAATCTTTAAGACAGAAATTTATTTTGCCAACTTGTTTTACCACTGAATGCTTAATTTCACCCCATACCTTAGTAACATTTCCCAGAAGAGCTGTCATAGAATAAAATTTGGGAAATTTTCAAATATTTAAGGAACAGCTACCTCATAAAGTGAAACCACTTTTGTAAAAATTATAACAGAAACTTACAACAGTGAAAGAGATCTGACCTAACTGACTCCATCTTGTTTCTAACCTCCAAGCTGTTTTTGTTCATTCCGGGGCATAGGCTGAACTAACTTTGGGAGAAACTTAGTTTATAGTTTAACTTTGAAACAAAGATGATAGCCCTTTCCTAAAATAAACCCCATTCTTGGATGGGCACGGTGGCTCACACCTGTAATCCTAGAACTTTGGGAGGCCAAAGCAAGTGGATTGCCAGAGTTCAGGAGTTTGAGACCAGCCTGGGCAACATGGTGAAACTGCGTCTCTACTAAAATACAAAAAAAATTAGCCAGATGTGGTGGTGTGTGCTTGTAGTCCCAGCTACATGGGAGGCTGAGGCAGGAGAATTGCTTGTGTTGTACTGAACCAAGCATAGATAGTCAACACCAAGACAAAAGTATGCCAAATTGCAGGGTCCTTATTGCTGGCAGCCACGGAGGACTTGCATCTCTCCAACCCGTGGCCCCGAAAGGAGGGTGTCAAGACCTTTTATACCTCTAAAACCACCTCAGGGGTGAGGGTGAGGGGCGGGGGTGGGGGTGAGGGGCTTCAGACGTTCCAAGGGCCAGGGGACTTTTTGACATTCTGATTATGACTTAAGTGGTTAACAAAAGTCAAGATTAGCATTTGTTTACCCATTGTCTGGGTAGGGTGGAAATTATAAGTCGAAGGGGCCAAGATGGCATGGGTTTGGACTGCTTGCCTGTCACATTTGGGTTATAGAGAGCAGTTTCAACAGAAAGCCGAGGTATGGTTGAGATATGCAGTTTTATGGGGCTTTTACCATGTCACACTTGAACCTGGGAGGCAGAGGCTACAGTGAGCCGAGATGCACATCTACACTCTAGCCTGGGTGACAGAGTGATACTCTGTCTCACAAACAAACAAACAATTCTTCTTGCCTGGAACAGTCAGCCTTTGTGGAACTAACAAATTAGCTGAAAGATTAGAAATTATGGTTTAGGACTCATGCAGCTGGAGGCTGCAAGATCCTGAACTCCCCAAATTGCTCCTGGGGATAGCATCACTGTTGTAAAACCCAAGATCAATGCTTGAGATATTTTGCACACCCTGCATTCTGATGCACCAGTGCATGCCACAAAGCCCAGTAATCTGGCTCAACCAATTCTGTGATCCCATTCAAGAATAGAAGATTGCAAGAGAAACCCACTTTGACCACCTATGATTTCATCTCTGACCTGACCAATTGGCACTTCCCACTTCCTGACCCCCTACCCACCAAATTATCCTTAAAGACCCTGATCCCTGGATATTCTGGGAGATTGATTTGAGTAATAATAAAACTCTGGTCTCCCATGTAGTCAGCTCTGCATGAGTTAAACTCTTTATCGCAATTCCCCTGTCTTGATAAATTGGCTCTGTCTAGGCAGCGGGCGAGCAGAACCTGTTGACAGTTACAAATGCTGGATGCTTTGGAGCCCACAAAGGATAAAATAGCACTGTATTCTAATAACATACACTCTGAAGAAAGAAACCATGAATATGTACATGAACAAATTAAGTTATGTAAATTTACATAAGATTTAACAATTACCTAATTAATGCCTACTATCTGACACTCATTGTTCTAGGTCCTAGGGATAAATGAGATCCCTCTCCCTGTATAATTTACTTTTAAATGAATGATAAAGCAATCCAAGACAATCCTCACTTTTGGCCAATAGTTGTCAAATGACTGGTATCATTCTAAATCTGTATATACATCTTAAAGGCTACACAATTATTATATGGGATTCATGAGTTACTTAATATGCTTACCAAGCAATGTCTGCAGACTGAATAAATAAATGACCATATAACTTTTATGTTGGAATTGGCTTAATGTTTTGATATTAAAGAGATGTTACTTAGATTTTAAAGGGCATTATTATAGATAGAAGCAGCTGTAATTCATTAAAGGGGAGCTCTTGTTTAATAATGGCACTTTGTTTGGAGGTTGGAACTAGCAATTATTTTTGCCACAGGTTGTGTAGGAAAGCAAATGAACCTGCCCCCTCCTTCTTAGCCCCCATCTGTGAAAACGGCCCTGAAATACCAGGCTAAGGCTAGTGAAGCAAACCATGGCTGAGTCAACTGAATCTTCAGTTGACTATGCAGGAGAGTTATTTGAAGTAAAAGGACATCGTGAGTATAAAACCAGATTCAAGAGTGTGTCAATGTGAAAAATTCAAATCTTCTGCCAAGTCCAAGAAGTAAGAGGGGGACAAGGAGATGGAGACAAAGTCTCAATGGACATCCTTGTAAACACAGGGACAAGAATCAAGTTGGGCGTGTGATAAGGGGATACAGGATTTTTTCTCTAAGTGTGATTGATATGCTCAAAGCTTCTGCATATTGAATTCTTGCTTTGATTTTACCTGAGTAAAGGCAGACTTTTGATAAGACAGTTGGGGCCTTTATAGCAATTCCCATTACACACACACACACACACACACACACACACACACACACACACACACACACTATAGAGAGGCAGCATGGCTAAGAAGACCCAGGAGACCTAGACTGAGTGTCTGTTAGACACTACCTAGCAGTGACATGCTTATTTGATAAACCATTTTGCTGTTCTAGGTCTCTGTATTCTTGTTGATAAAATGATCCCTTCCAGAACCTACATCCTCTCAGGCTTAGACTTCAAGCTGCACCTTGAAGGAAAAATACAATTTAGATGATTAGGGAGGAGGGCATTCCAT
>PVKP010034498.1:0-24165 GCA_004027715.1 Plecturocebus donacophilus
ATATAGGCAATGTGTAATGATCAAATTAGAATAATCAGCATTTTCATCACTTGAAACACGTCATTTCTTTGTATTCGGACCTGGTATCTTTCAAGATGTGAGTGGCTGTTGAGAAAGGGCTTGCCTTTGAAGGAGGAGAAGCAGTATTGAAATTAAAACAAAAGAAGGAAAGAGCAAAAGCAGCTGGAGGGATTCTTCTGCAGCAGATTCTGCTTTTTATTTGCCTACCATCTGTTCACCTCTTCTTTCTTCTTGTCCTTCTCCATATTTACTTGACTAGCCACTCAACTCCATCCCCATGATGGAGCTAAATATCTACTGTTCTCACCCAATTCTAACAACCCCATTTTCTTGTCAGTAACTGATTAGATGTTGACAAGCGACACAGTTCTGAACTGGTTAGATGTGGACATGTGAAATTCTGTCTTTCATATGCTATGTTAAAGAAATTTGGCTGGAGGATTCCTTGAAAATTTCCCTCATTAGAGACATTCAGGGAGAGATCATTTCTACTTTAAAAATGTTTCATTATGCCTGCATGGTTGAGTGTGACGCTTGATGTGTCACGGACAACCTGTGACTGGGAGGATTCTGAGGAATGAGCTTGGGATAGGGATTGAGAAATCAGAAAGAACTTGAGTCCTCAACCATATTGTGGAGCCTACACAGCTAATGTGTACAAACAGGGAATAGACTCATACTTTGGGGCCTCCTATCTCTGGATTTTGTGCTAAATCAGGTAATAAATTTTCTTGTTTTATCCAGTTGTGATAGTGTTTTCTATTATTTGCATGTTAGAGCATTCTAACTTCTATTCCAGGTAAGAAGGAGATTAAAATCAAAGAAAATTACTATATATTAACAATAAAAACAACATTATGAATATATATGTAATAAAACTTTTTAAAAATATGTTCTTTCTCACAGCTATCATAATAAACATTTTACAAATGTGGGCACTGAGTATCAAGGAAGGATGTTACTTGCCCAAGTTATGCAGCTTACAAAAATGCCAAAGAGGAGGCTCAAAAGTTAGGCACTCTGTCTATTGTCTAACATCCATAAACTGATCTTGTGATATCTACAGAACCAAATATTTGATAAATTTATTTCCAAATTAATGATTCACTGGCAGATTTATGAAATGAGTGGGACTCGAACATTAATTAAAAAAAAAATACCACTGGTAGAAAATTAAAATGTGTATTATTTCTGAGTCACTTGGTATGCCGCAGAATTTTAATAGGTGGTATTGGATGCTGCCTCAGGAAGCAGCTAAAGTACCAGCTCAGAACTTTGCAAACAGTTCAGGCATACAATGCAAAGCAAGCTGCTCTACGCCTTCCTCACTATTCTCCTGCCAAAGTCACTCTCCAGAGTAGCCACAGTTAGTAGTTCCTATACTATCGGCAATATATGTAAACTTAAAAAAAAAAGGATAAATGTAATCTTTAGATATATGAATCCAGTTATTATGTAAATGAAGTTTGAATACTGACAGATAATTTTATGTTCTCAAAGCCCTTTCACTGATCCCTTCTCTTCCACTCTTATTACCTCCAACCTATTCTTCCTAGAGCAGAAAACACAATCTTCCCCAAAACACTCAGTTGCATTATTTCCCTATTTCCACCTTGCAGTGTTTTCCCCTTACTACTGGGAAAAATTCTAACTCCTACTGTGAGCAAGAGTCGACATGCTCTGGCCCCTGCCTAGGTCATAGTAGGTGACACTCCCAATACTAATCCTTATTACTTCTTTGAAGACCCTAAGCATTCTCTGGCCTTGGATTATTTGCAAGTGCTGTTCTCTCCATCTGCACAGCTATTTCTTTGCTCTTCTCAGGAGTAAGTCCTTGTCTGTGTTTCCACCTCTGCAACAGTATCCCATTTATAGAGGGGACTTCCCTGACCACTCTCACCATCCCATCTAAACTAAGGTTCCTCCATTTTTCTCTACCAGACCCTCCACTGTTTTCATAACACTCACTAAAATTAGTAATCATTTAATAAATTTGCCTTCTTGTTTCTTTGTTGTCTGTTTCTCCCACCAGTATATACATTCCATGAAGAATGACCAGCATTTGCTTGTTTTATCAGTATATCCTGAGTTTGAAGCACAACTACCTGATACTCCATCAACATTGAATAAGTGAATGACTGATTGCCTTTGATGCTAGAATGTGTAGATTTGTATTTATGAGTATTAGAGAGATAGTTACGTGATGAATTTATAATCAGCCTTAATGTATTATAATATTAAGACACCATAGATTGATAAATGGCTGGATCAATCGGCTCCCTCTGAATTCTCTTAACAATCTATATGCATTTCTCTTCACTGTATGTGCATTCTATTTTGTATCTCAGCTATTTGTGTTAACATATTTTCTATTTTATTAAATTACAGAGCTGAAGAGGACTTTTAGGACATTGTTGGTTTTGTTTTCTTTGGGTAACAAATTGAGCTTTTCCTATTAAGCCCTGAGCAGTGAGAATATGGATCAAACAAAAACTCCAACACTGACAAAGCTGTGTGAAGTCTAGAATGTTGCTTAACCTCTATGTATCTTAAGTGCCCTTATTTGTAGTGGGATCTGCCTTGCTACCTACTTCCATGAAACTTTGGTAAATTCAAAAGAAATAATACATTCAATGGCATGCACCTAACAAATGATAAATAAATGGTAACTTTGGGTAGTGGGTTTAATGGTGTCCCCAAAAACATATATGCACATCCCAGAATGTGTTACTGTGATTTTAGCTGGGAAAAACGTCTTTGCAAATAAAATTACAGAACTCTAGATGATATCATTCTGGTGTAGCCTAAAGTTAATGACAAATGTCTTCTTTTAAGAGACACACTGAGAGGAGAAATCCATATGACAAAGGAGGCATAGGCTGAATGACCTGAGCTCAATTTGTATATATTACAGAAAGCAAATGTATCACTGCATGTGTATATGCAAACAGAAAGAGAAATGCACTTATGAGATAATTTGGACATACATCTCCCATGTCATAATCTTGCTAACTCATTTTTATTATCTATGAAAGTTACATTGGGCTGGATTAGGAGTTGTGAATCTGACATTACTAAACCATGTGGGACACCTGAGGGTTCCTGAATCCCTACCAATCCAACAAATATTGCATTTATAATGAAATGTTCCTTTTTCTAGGGAGAATGTATATAGTTTTAATCAGATCTCAGATAGGTTTGGAACTGCCAAAAGAGTAATAGATTAAAGTTTGGAAACTCTTGAAGGTTCTTTCCAGTTGTGTATTAATATAATATGTTAGGTTTATATCACTTTAAAGCAGCCAGAGAGATTTGGCATGCTATTTTAATCAGTAAGACTCTTTCTTTGAAGACCAAGAGCAAGCAGAAGAAGGGACTATAATAAAGGTTTCTTTAAGTAAACTTATCTTTCTCAACATTATAATAAAAATCTGCAGGTTTTCCTTTTCTTATGTACAGTCTATCATTACCCAGTATGCTCCAGCAAAGGAAATAAGCTGTGTAGTCAACAATGTAAGTAAAGACTCCAGGTTTCCTTGAACTCTGAAATTGCTGTATTCAAGTTAAAGCATCATAGATGCATGAAGGTAGAGGAAAGACAGTAAATGACAAGTACACAGTTTCCTTATTTCTTTCAGCATAGGAGATTTCAAGGCCATGATTACAGGAATAGCTGTGTTTCTGCGTTTTGTACATTGAAGGCTATAAAATAAAGGTTAGAATAGATATGTATCTGAGAAGAATTAGTTACTACGAAGTTCTTATAATTCAGTTTCTTTTTTATTCCTTTCTAAAGTTTATCAAAGAGAAACCTAAAGACTTTCCACACAATATCATCACATAAAGCAAATGTCAACAGTATAAATATATAATAAATCATCTGTCAAACATTCTTTAAAGAAATTGTATATGTCCACAAACTCAACTTAGAATTTTAAGCAATTTAAGGCTTATAAGAAATTAGGTGGTGCCTCTTGAAAGTTAAAGCAAACTCAGTTTTCAGTTTGTTCAACATGAATATATATGAAGAATATAGGGAATGTAAATAAAATTATTAGATTAGAACAAGGTGCTGTAGGTGTGGCATACCAGTTCATTTTACAAGGCATTTGGACAAGTGTCCCTTATTATTTGCAAAGCATAGAAAAAGTTATGTGGATGAAAAACTTCCACTTACAAGTCTTTAAATTGGTCTTAGAAGTTGTGCATTTAAAGAGAGATTGCTTTCCCCTAAAAATAAAGCTTGCTTTGGCTTTTAAAATAGCTTGTATTAAATGAGGCATGGTGGCTCAGGCCTGTCATCTCGCTCTGGGATGCCAAGGTGGGCAAATCACCTGAGGTCAGGAGTTCGAGACCAGCCTGGCCAACATGGCCAAACCCCATATTTGCTAAAAAATAAAAATAAAATACAAAAATTAGCCGGGAGTCGTGGTGCATGCCTGTAATTCCAGCTACTCGGAGGCTGAGGCTGGAGAATTGCTTGAACCCAGAAGGCGGAAGTTTCAGTAAGCCAAGATGGCACCACTGCACTCCAGCCTAGGCAACAGAGTAAGCTTCTGTCTCAAATAAAATAAAATAAAATAAAATAAAATATTGCTTGGATTAACTGCTGATTAAGGCATTGTTGAGTAGTGATTAAGAGCATAAGCTTTTGCACCAAATTTCCTGGATTCAAATGCAGTTTCGATCACTTAGAATTTGGAGAATTCATTTGGGGAATCCATTAGGATTCTCCACCAAAACAGAACCAATAGGAGACAGAGAGAGAGAGAAAAAATGAGAGAGAGAGAGAGAGAGAGAGAGAGACTTATTATAGGAATTGTCTAGTTCACTCAATTACGGAGGCTGAGAAGTTTTTCTGTCATTTGCAAACTGGAAAACCAGGAAAGTCAGTGGTGTAATTCAATCTGAGTTACACCTGAGGAGCCTGTGGTATAACTTTCAATCCAGTACATGAAACTTGGGAGGGTGGGTGGGAGAGGGAGGAGTATTGCTGGTGTAAGTCTGCAGAGTCCAAAAGCCCAAGAATCTGAAGCCCAGATGTTCAAGGGTAGGAGAAGGTAGTGGATGTCCTAATTCAAGAGCAGAGAGAGAATTCACCTTCCGCTGCCTTTTGGTTCTACTCAGAACTTCAATGGATTGGATGATTCCTGCTCACATGGTAAGGGTGATCTGCTTTTCTCAGTCTACTGAATTAAATGTTAATTTCCTGAAGCACCCTCACAGAAACACCCAGATGAAATGTTTTACCAGCTATCTGGGTATACCTTAGCCCAGACAAGTTGACACATTGGGTAACTTAAGCAAGTTAATTAACTTACTTGTGTCTCAATTTTCTTTTCTTTAAAATAGAAATAAAAGTAGTAGATAAGTCTTCGGGCTTCTTGAGAATCAAATGAGTTAATATATGTCTCAGATTGAATTTAGTAAATTCATAGAATATAGTAAGTGTTCAGTGTTAGCTATAATTTTATTGAAATAATTATGAAAAAATATTCATTAATGCATAATTTTCTGTTTCAAATGTTACTATATCAATATTATGGCATGAGGTTTATAGAAAATAGAATTATAATGCATTATGATTCATATTAGTTGCTCATTCATGTATTTAACTTTCAGAGGTTAGGGGTATGTGATTCAGAATTACATAGGATACACCACTAATTCCATTTTACATATACCCATTGCCCTGGTTAAGCTTATTTCCAATTTTATTTTACATTTAGTATAACTCATAGGCATAAATCTGAATTAGGTCAAAATTTCTACTATATGCCTTAGTCTTAAGTTCTTATTGTTATTTATTGACTTAAAATTTCAGTATTTAATGGTATCTTTAGGAAACAGTTAACCCTTTATTGATTTTTTTTGTTCCATGTTAATATATTTCTGAGATAGTTTATTTTTCTCTTCAGAAATATCTGTCCTGTATGCTGTGAAAAGATTCAGTTTTTCACAACTCAGTTTCATCAGGTGACTTCTTTCTCATGTTGAAATACTTAAGATCACATTACTCTCCAACTAAAACTTTTCAGCCTGGTATTTATTTTAAGGCTTCTTGAACAAATATATAATGTACTGGTATTTCTCCTTGCAATACTTTCTATCTCTATTCTTGATAGTTTTTACTTGTTTACTTCAGTTGTTCTATTTAATTTTATTCAGCTAATGGTATCCTTTATACTGCATGTTAAATACTTTTTGTCAAATTAAATCTATTTTTTCAAATTATTCCTTAATTTTCAAAAAAATCAAAACAGGTTTATCAATATTAACTAAAACCTTTTTTAAATCCCCAAAAGAGATTCCATTCACAATGTACAGCAAAAATTTCTCCTTGTTCCTTTACCTGGTGCCCACAAAATCTGTCATTACTCTACATTTTAGAAACTTTCTTCCCTTCCCTTCCATTATGAATGCATTCCCTACCTCTTCTAGGAATAAAGTTGTCCTTTCCAATTCAATCCAGCACTCCTGGCATCTAGGTTTTTTCTGCTCATTACCCTAATTAAGCTTACCAGAGGACCAGAAGCCAAGGGCACAGGTTCTGAATTTTCTTTAACAGGCAAGGAGAAGAAGGACTATGGGTATGCATATGTTACTTCTTTCTTCAGGCTGCACAGCTATAAAATATGTCTTCAAATATTAATCTCAAGAAATTAAAAATAATTTTAATTTTAATTTTTTAATTTTAGAAAAAAATAGTTGGGTTCAATTTTTTGCAAAAGGAAGCCATTACTTAGATTTTTTAAAAAAACATGTCTTTTTGCCACAAAACTGCTAATTAGTCTGAACAGTGTGTCTATGAGTATGCTGGATAGTTGCTACCATGCTGTTATAGACACCTAGGAATTCACAATTTAATTTTAGTTTGATAAAAATCACAATCTATATTCCACAATATCTATTAGGTATTTGCTTGAATTTTTTCCTCAGTCATGAGTAGTGCTTTATCACAACTACATATTCAGTTTAAAAAATCTAGCCTTTTCTAACATCTGTAATTAGGTTATTGACATAAATGGAAGGCCGGTAAGTATAGTCAGATATCACCACAAGTTGCAAACTGTTTGATTTGGAGTAAGTTTTTTATGCTCAGTGGACATGGTTTCCTTTTATATAAATGGACTTGAAAATACATGTCATCCCTTCAAATCTGAAACCCTTGGAAAACTACATGCTCTATAGTAAAAAATATAGTTTATTCTCTCAAAAGTAAAACACATTGCTTTCATTAACTACTGAAGGTTGAGTTTTATTTATTATGTTTTATCTATATTATGAAAATCTAAGCAGCCTTTTAAAAGAATGAAGTAGATTCCAGATGTGATGACACGGGAGGAATCACAGACACACTGTGGACAGAAATTCAAATTCCCAAATACAAGATTATTATATGATATGATTCCACTTACAAAAAAGAGTAGAAAAAACTAAAAACCATTTGTGTGTATAAAAAAAGGTTGTGGACATATGGTTGTGTAAATACATTACAAATACATATAATTACAGATAGTATATTTGTAAATATATAATATTGTGCAGAAAATGACAGTATAAATAAAAAATATTTAATGATCATGATCATATGAAAGGAATGAAGAGGAATTTCAGTGGCAAGATATGCAACTACGTTGTGTAATTTTTTTCAACCCAACAAGGTATTCAAGAATTATTTAAATAATTAAAATATTTAAATGCTATTCTTAAGCAGGAATAAAATCTATATTCTTAAAACCTTTTATATTTCAGTTATCACTAGATTAATTTGATTATTATACATTTAAATTAATTATATTTTATATAAAAACTAACAATATTTATACTAATCTTCTTTTACCTGATAATTTTTAACTTTAAAAGTTTCTCTTTGTTTTGTTGTTATTGTTTTGTTTTGTTTTTGAGATGGCGTCTTGCTCTGTTGCCCAGGCTGGAGTGAAATGGCGTGATCTTGGCTCACTGCAACCTCCGCCTCCTGGGTTCAAGCAATTCTGCTGCCTCAGCCTCCTGAATAGCTAGGCTTACAGGTACACCACCACACCTGGCTAATTTTTGTATTTTTAGTAGAGATGGGGTTTCACTAAGTTGGCCAGGCTGGTCTTGAACTCCTGACCTTGTGATCCACCCACCTCAGCCCCCCAAAGTGTTGGGATTACAGGCATGAGCCACTGTGCCCAGCCAGTATGTTCTTATGCTAGACATAATACTTGATTATCACATGTTTAAAGAAGCTGAAAAGCCATTTACTAAAAAAAAAAAAAAAAAAAAAAAAAAAATCTCTGTAGTTGAAAGAAAGCCTGGGCAGATGAACATTAAGAAACTGGCATACTAAAGCAATACTGGGTGATCTCACAGTGGCTTGGTCAGAGAAAGAGGGAATGCCCAGCTAATGTGAAGAATCTCCAGTACATAATTTGAATGTTAAAGCAATGTCATCTATTAACATTTCAGATCACAGAAGTCACTCATTACTATAGATGCATTACCAAATAGCTTAAAATTTAAGGGTTAGATCCTTTTTCTTCTGTCCTACTTATCTTAAAATGATTTAATTTTCTAAATGGTTTAAATTGCAGTTTGCATTTGCCTTGAATCACAGTAGCATGAAAAGTAAATTAATCATAATAACAAAAAGCAAGAAAACATGAACACTTACTCACAGCCCAACTAGTATAATCTGCAAACTTCATCCTCAAATCCCTCAGGCTACTTCTTGAAGTTCCTGGGGGATCTTTCAGCTATAGCATGCTGTTCCTTAGATGCCCCCAAGAGAGGCTAAAAGGCTCTAGAGTCTCTATGGTGACATCTTTTGAAACTTCCTAAAGTGATGTTGTCACTTCTCATCTCTGACGGCTCACTAAGCTGAAGTGAATGATTTGGAAAGGAGGAGAGAGCTCTTTCACTTCTGTGTTCAGGTGCAGCCTCAGCTCTGAGTACTTCATTGGCTAAGCCAATTATCATTTTCTTAAATAAATTATAATTTGATTTCATCTTCATTACAATGGCTAGGCTAGAAGGTAATCTGATTGGCAGGGTTTCCTGATATCCTCAACACTGTTCTTTGTTCAGATTTCTAACAAATTACTCCTTGTTTTACATTTCTCTCTTGTTTCTTCAGAGTGAGTTTCTTTCCTCCATGATATTATTTATGCAGATATATCTATCCAGACTATAATTATCTATGAGATTAAAAATTAATCTTATTCCTGAGAGACTTAAAAATTTGAGTTTCATAGATTTAACTTCAAACCAAGCACATCCAGCCACTGATTTTTACATGAGGCTACTCAGCTCTTATGGAAATAGCAATTTAACCTTCCCCACTCACGAGACATCTAGACCAGTGCTATAAAGTAGACATATAATGTGAACCACAAATTTAAACCACATATAAAACTTTATCTCTTTTGGGAGCAACATTAAAAATAAATACATAAATAAGAATCAGATGAAAATTGTTTCAATAATATATATTAACCCAATATATTCAAAATATTATTTCAATATGTAACTAATACAAAAACTTATTAATGATATATTTTTATTTATTGAAATGGAGTATATATTTTACATTCTATGGTACATCTCACTTTGACTAAAGTTACACTTCAGATGCTCAACAGCCACATGTGGCTAGTGGCTATTGTATTGGATTGTTCAGATCTGAATTATCCAGAAATATGTGGTCATAAAATGGCTACACAGTGTATGCTTGGTCTAAAAACCTTAATACATTTATGAAATATCAAACTTCTGTATACCATGTCCAAGGATAGACTTCCCACACCTTGAGAAATGGCTTCCTCAGATTAATATATCATAGCATACTATCTTAAATTATATGCTTTATTCTTTTTTTTTTTTGAATTGTAGAAAGTGTATTTTTTTTACTGCAATCGTTTTTTGTAGTATACTACATTGCTAGGAAGAACAATTTTTGTTTTATTCTTAAGATACAAGATTAGTAACACATCTTCACTTTAAAATGCCAAACACCTGGAAACATGTAAATTAAAAAGTGAAGGTGCTCTCCCCTCATAGTCTCTATTCTATTTTCTAGAGTTACTTTAGATTTACTGTGTATCATTCTAGGCAACTTTCTATATCAGAGATGTTTAGAAAACGGTATTAAAAATCCAGATTCATTTACAACATTTTATGTAGGTTTCTTCACCTAAATAAAAATGCAAAGATTCATTGGCAAAATCTAGAGCATACATGCTTGATGACTATTGGAAATATTAGGTTGCCCAAAGCAAGGCATTGCCCTGTCCTTCTTTCTTGATAAGAGAACCACTATTTTGTCTGAGTGTTCGCTTTTACCATTGCCACGTATACAGAGAAACACTACAAAGTAGAATATTGATCATTTAAAGCCAATTAGGTAATTCCCTTTCCTAGCCCATGACTGATTTTGCGGGACCTATGTGATGTAGTTCTGTCCAATTAAAATAAAGGATAAGGGGAAGGGATTTTCTTATTCAAAAAAACTTAGCTACTTTGGAAAGAAACAGTCTTCCTTTTCTTCTGGACCTGGCTGTCTAGCTATGATGCCTGTAGCCATATTGGAGTTCTGAAAGGTTTCAGCCTAAGAGTACAAGTTCAAATTTCATGAACAGTACCTGGATCCTTTTTGTTGTTCTTGTTTGAGTCAGAGTCTCGCTCTGTCGCCAGGCCCCAGGCTGGAGTGCAGTGGCTGGATCTCAGCTCACTGCAACCTCTGCCTCCTGGTTCAAGCGAATCTCCTGCCTCAGCCTCCCAAGTAGCTGGGACTACAGGCGCACACGACCATGCCCGGCTAATTTTTGTATTTTTAGTAGGGAAAGGGTTTCACCATGTTGACCAGGATGGTATCGATCCCTCAACCTTGTCATCCGCCCACTTCAGCCTCCCAAAGTGCTGGGATTACAGGCGTGAGCCATCTCACCTGGCCAGTACCTGGATCTTTAATATCACCCCAGAACTACTACTCTTCTGGAACGTGAGATTATAACCTTCCCATATATTAACTCACTGTTAGCTGTGATTTCTGTGTTACTTGTTAAAACATCTTAACTGATACAAAACAAGAAGAAACATGTTTTATATACTTTAGTAAAAATGAAAGCGGAATTATTTCCATTAGCAAAATGAAATTTTAAGCTACTCGTTCTTAACTAGGAAGTTTTAATTTTCTGTTAATTTATTTCTTAATGTCATCCATACATTATAAACTTTATCTTAGCGCTATTTGCAGGAAAAAAAAAAAGCAATTCTTTAAGGAAAAGATAAGTAAATGTTTAGTTTTACTTCCAGTAGAAATAAAATTTACAAAATTTAGATAAGCAAAATGTAAACACATTATCAGAATTATTTATTTTTAAAGTAATTTGAGTGCGAGCAAATCCTTATTGGATTATAGGATATCATGGGACCTGCTGCCAGTAGCAAATTAAAATTGTTTGCTATTATAGTGTGATAATTTTGTTACTGTTAAAATGCTGCATTCTGTACATTGCTTAATAAGTTTGTCCAGTGTTCCAAGTCCAAGTTTGAATAAAAGGTAACATTAAAATTTTATTATATTTATGAATCAATAAATATATTTACCATAGATGATACAATATTGACAAAAAATAGTTTTAGCTACAATTTGGTAAGGCTAAATTCAAATATTCTTTGAACATTTCTATCTATTGTATGGGCTTTACACATATAAATTAAGAAAATATTTTTTATAAATGTAATAGAATAACAGAAAGTTATGTAGAAGAACCATATGAAACCGCCATTTTTTGTAGGCAAAATATTCACAGATGGGCAATCTCACATTGTTTGGATAAAATAAACACAAAAAACTTTTGCAAAAAGTACAAAAATGAGTATCTTTGTATTTCAAGGATTTTTTGCACCAAATAAGTGCAGATATCTCATGCCATTTGCCCTAAGAGACCAAACTAGAGCTCTGCTTGATACAACAACTGAAATACAGCAAATGAGACAGGGTGAGTGAGGATTTCATTATATTTTTTAAATTTATTCATATTAATTTTTCTATGTAATTCTAAATCAAGCATTTTGATCCAGTTATAACACATGAAACCTGACTCGCATATATATACGTGCAAAAAATTACAACCATAACATTGCTTTGTAAGTGTAATGTTTTGTTCCAATTTTGAGAATAGCAATATTCAGAAGTATTTGTATATTAAAATAGCATGTTCTTTATATATTAATGAATATTTTAACAGTTTATGGTGAGTATACTGAAAATTTCTTTGCCATAAGCTTTAGAAATACTGTATATAGTAATGGTTTTATTTTTAAAATGTTATTTACATATAAAATAATGAAATTGGGATGTCTTATTTTGCTGTGTGAATTACTATTCAATATCGATCATACTTCATGCTAAAATGTGTATTGAAGCTAGATAAAATGAATAAATATATACTTAGGGTTATGCTAATAGGTATATTGGTGGTAATAATTTGCTTGCTATACTGATAAAGTGTAAATTATTTCTAGGTTTTAAAGTACTGTTGAGTCTACTCTGTGTCTTTAGTGGTCTTTCTGGTTTATGCAATTTTAAAATAAAAGATCTAAGTTTATATTGTTTTCTACTTACCCTCTACCAATGGCCATTACTTAGATTAATCTAAAAGACTTGAAACATTTTCAAACATTACAGTCACATTTAGGAGTTCAAATTATCAAGATTTGATGATTGAATATTGAGGGACAAATTAAATGGAGAGAAAAAAGTGATAGGTTCAATTTGCTATGCAAGAGGATGTATTAAGTAATAGGTAGTTAATAATACATAGATTTGGGATGCAGGAAAATATCTCAGCTGAAGGTATCGAATTTGAGAGTAATTGCCAGAAAGGTGCTAACTAAAATAAAAGGAGTAGATAAAACAACTAAAGCAAAGCCTGGGCCCAGAGGGAAGAGAAATAGGAGAGAAAGGTGAAAAGCAAGTGTTTTAAAAAGGAAGACATGAATAAAATCAACTAAGCTGAGATCTAAAAGGTATTTATTGTAGTAGGCTGCTAAGGTAGTTTGTGGCCCAGTTTTGAAAGATTTTGTTTAATAAACATTTTTTCTTTTAGGCAAGGTCTTGCTCTGTTGCCCAGGCTGGAGTGCAGCGCCGTAATCATGGCTCACTGCAGCCTCAAACTCCCGAGCTTAAGCAATCCTCCTACCTCTGCCTCCCAAAATGCTTGCATTACAAGTGGGATCCACCACACCAGCCAATAAACTTTAGTTACTTGCTAGTAGTGGGGCATCAAATCATTTGAAGTATGGAGGCTCAAGATCATACAATCAAATTTATATATTTGTAATTATCCCTGAAAGTGCTCTCTTTCTCTCTCTCTCTCTCTCTTTTTCTCTCTCTCTCTCTCTGTGTGTGTGTGTGTGTATGTGTGTGTGTGTGTGTGTATGTGTGTGTATCTGTGTGTATGTGTGTTAGGGGAGGAGGAAAGATTTTTGGAGTTGAGATCAGCTAGAAATACATAATCTGTTCTAACAGCACAGTCATTGTAGGACTGGAAAGTAAAGCACATATTAAAACAATATTTAGATATACAATCAAGAACACTTAGTACCTGTGAGTAAAGGCTGAGAAGCAGTGAGAAAGAATAAGAGATGACCATGGGCTTTATAGACTGAGGTCACCACAAGGATAGTAATGCCCTAAACTGAAAGTAAAGATGCAAGAGAGAAACAGGTTTGGATTGTGTTATAACGAATTTCATTTTGAACAGGCTGAATTTGGGCAGTCAAGGTTTATCCATATGAAGGAAGCCAACAAGCAGTAAGATACCCCTCGGGGTCTAGAGATAAAAGAGAGTTCAAATGTACAGATATGTATCCAACTGGCCCTCAGTGCAAGAGCAACGTATCCATATATTTTTCAGTTTTACTACAGAAATACATAGCATAGCCCTGACGCGGTGGCTCACGCCTGCAATATATTTCATTTCACATTGGTTAAAAGTGTTTATATTTGGAGGTACGCAAACCAGCTATGTACTTTTTTACACTACTATCACCAGCATCTTTAGTATTGAGGCTGTTCCATATGGTGAACTATGCCAATATGGAAAACTTTGCCAACTCATTCCAATTACAGATTGTTTCTCTCTAGAGAGCATGGAGTATTTTTATGCTCTCTGTCAAAAGACACTTTTTTGTTTGCTTTTCATATGTCATTCAGTGTGTAAGAAGATGAAGTGCTTACGTGAGAACAATTTAAATTTGTTCAGCCAGCAGGAAGTTTATTTAATGCTTTGTTCCATAATAAGGGCACCTGAATTTTCAAATGAAATTACCAGGTTTTTCCAGGTGCAGGTGATCAAATTAGGGACAGAAAATGTGCCAAATGTATGTAAACAAAGGAACCATTTCCAAGAATGCTGAAGGAAACACGTGGAAAAGGATCAGACTAATCAGTGCTGGAATTAAAGGACTAATAAGTTAACCCACGGGGTCTTCCCAGATTGCTGAAATAATTACAGCGCTGTGCTGTACAGAGGATGAGCACAAACCTTCCTAGGTTTTTCTGGAAGGGTATGAATTTTGGAGTTTGTCTTTGCTCCCATATTAGAATATTTACTAGTACCAGATCACATGCATGATTTTTATTTTGAAAATATGTCATAGTGAACAGTGCTCAGTCCTTTCCAGTACCCATTTCCCCTTTCAAAGAACCTGACTTCAGTCTATTTAAACCAGTTCCACATAACTCAACACCCCATCCTCAGCTCTTCAGGGGGCATAGTAGTCAGAATTTGCTGGCCAGTGATCGCTTTTAGAAATCAATACTAAAATAAATGGTCTGAATGATTCACTTGGCACCTGCCATTTGTTTAGTAATGAGTACCCAACTCAATTTATTCCAGTTATATTTGGGGAGAGGTGAGTTTTCCGGAAAACTTCTGGGAAAAAAGTCCCAGCTTTTTGAAGACAGCAACTGGTAGGCCTCTTTCCCTGGACATTAGTGATAGACCTGGAAATTGGTAGTTATCTCATCACCAGGTTGAGAATGAAGCAGCCTGTGAAGGAAGGCTAGACTAAAGAGAATTGAAACGAAAAGAAGCTGCGTCCTATCTGAATGACATCTTGACTGAGCATCACCTACTTTCAAGATTTCTTCATGTAAATAAGTCATTAAGACAAACAAATGTGTTTCTCTGTTACTTGCTATCAAAAGCATCCTAACACTAGTATGCTTCAACAGCAGTTTTTCACAATTCTATGATACGTTAAAGTGGCTTCTATTTTTCTTTATGTCACACATTTCTTTTTACTTTACTTTCAGATTAGTTTGTATTTACAGAAGATTTGCAAAAACAGTGCAGCGTTCACATACATCTTTGACCTGGCTTTCCCTAACATTAAAATCTGACTATGATACAAATATCAAAACTAGGCAATTAATACTGCCAAATGTTATTAACTAAATTACAGGCTTTATTCAGATTTTGCTGATTTTTCCCACTAATGTCCTTTTACTCTCTCGGGATCCAAGTCAGCATGCCAGATTGTATTTAGTTGTCCTATCTTCGTAGTCTCTCCTATTCTGTGGTCTGTATTCATCCTTTCCATGCCTTTCATGACCTTGATACTTACAGAGTACAAGTCAGTTATTTTATACAGTGTTACTCAGTTCGGGTTTCTCTGGTGTTTTCTCACCATTAGACTGAGGTAATGCATTATTGGGAAGGACAGCACAGAATGAATCCCATCTCAGTGCATCATGGCAGGGAGTTCATGATTTGATGACTTACCCAGATCACTTGGTTAAGCTGATATCTGCCAGTTTTCTCCATTGAAAAGCTTTTTTTCTTTGCAATTAATGTATTTTAGGGAGAAATCTTTTATGACTATGAAAATATTCCATTTCTCTGTAAACTTTTGCCCACTAATTTTAGCATCTTTCCTTGTGTCTTGCCTGCAGCAGTTAATACTGTGACATTCTAAAGATGATTTTCTATTTTCCTCATCTATATTTTTAATTGTAATTATTCTTTAACAAAGACTTGTCTCTTCTCTCATTTACTTATTTATTTATATTAGTATGACTCATATATTTATATTATTCTTTGAGTTATGATTCAGTAATATCATAATTTATTTTGTTGTCCAAATTGTTCCAGCTTCAGCCATTGTGAGCTTTTTCAGGCTGATTTCTATGTCCTTTTGATATTCATCTTTCTTTTTCCTTCTTTTTTGAGCACATTAATCTCTAGATTCATCTTATATTTTTCCTGCTCCAGTTCAACCACTTCAACCACTTCTCCAAGGAACCCTGGCTCCTTTTAATGAAGAATGATATCCACTGGATATGCTCATTATTAGTGTCACTGCTTCTAGGCCCTCAGTGGCTAAAGAAAGGAGGCATATATAGGTATATTAACACATTCATAGTTGTAGTTTTACTGTATAATAAATATATAACTGAATACAGAATAATTTGCTTTCATAGCTAGCTCTGTGTATATATACATATATATATGAAAAACTCATAAAAATAATCTGTAAATGCTGACTCTCCACCCTACTTCCTCCACTTGCTTTTCCAATACCTTAGCAGATATTGCCCACCAGTCTCTCTGTGCCCAGTTCCCCATTTTTATTTATCATTCTACCAGACATAGGATCTCTTTTTATTGAAGTCCCCCTCTCCTTTCTTGCTTTCCCTGTGACCTCTGATCTCATGATGGCATTTTAGAACTTCTTATATTTATCTGTGTAAATCTTTTGACTACTTATTAAACTTGTCATAGGCACAGATAAGTAATATCGGCAGGGTTGAATAATCTAATTGAAAATGATACTTTGGTATAAAGAGAGAATTATCCTATTGGCTAAAAATATTATATGTATTGGTATAAAATAATGTATATGAGAGACAAGGAGTTTGAAATAATTTAGATTAGAAGAATAATCAGGTTTATTTGGTGGTGCATTTCTGGAAATTAAAAGGAAGAGAAATATTTTGAAGGCATAGCAACTAACTTTGCACTGTTGTAACAAAGCTTGATAGCAATATATTAGTTAGGTTTCCAAAGGTTCTCACATAAACTAGATTTACTTTCATCAATATGGAGAGCTATGGTAGTTGGCTTCACTGAACTGAGAATGCTGAAGCACAGGTAAGCTACATCTAACTTTAGTGACAGACCTTATGGTAGGCGGTACAGATGGGCACCAGGACTGTGCCAAAACCTAAATGCAGCATTGTTCTAGTGTATCTCTCTGTATACTTCAAATGTTTATGAAATCAAAAGGCAATTGTTTTAGAGATCCTTTAAAAGACTCTAAGAATGACACCATAATAAATGATGCCATTTTACTCTGTTGGTCAATTTTAGTCAATGAGTTAGTGAGGAAAAGCATTGAAATAATTAAATAATATAAACAATTGAATACTAGTGGCTTTTATATAGTGACCTTGGGTTTTATTCATCTATTCTTTGCTTACTCATATAGATAACTAAGTCAGTGTTTATCCATGAAATATCAGTGGTGAGTCAATGCTATTATACAGGCTAGAGTTCTCCCTTTGGAAGTTTGCTGTGTTAATAATGCTAACGATTTGCTGCTCCAAGCATTTGCAGAGAGAGCTGAAACTGGGAAAAGTCCAATCTTGTCTTAAAAGGACCAAATGTTCAGAGTCAATTAAGCTTCTAAAGCTTAACTACAACATATTTACCACTAGAAAACCCGTTGTGACACTCCTTGGTCTTTCTGAATCACTTGTATATGTCTTCGTCATCATTTATCTCATTGCATGCTATATACCTAAGTGTATATAAATTTTCTCTTTAGAACAAAATCTATATGCTATGTTTCTTTATATCTCTTTGATATAAAATATGTGGCACTCAAATGTCAGTTAAATAAATGAATAAGCAATAAATATTGTGGAATTTTTTTCTTTATAAACACAGTCACTGGGAAAATGTTCATAGGCAAAACAGTTAAATTTGCCTAAACTTTTAAACTTATCTTTTACCATAATTTGGAAAATGAATATCAAATATAAAAATTCTAAGAACTCTCATTTTTAAGGTAAAAAATAAAATTAAATAAAGCTCTATGATTTTGAAAGCCTTGGTGAAATAGGAAGGACACATTTTATTAAATACAGAATGATGTCATTGTAAGTCACTAGTGCTTAATATTTTCCAATTCTAACCCTTTCTAAAATAGTAAATCTAGAGGAAACATTAAGTTACAGAGAACACAATGTCCCTTTCATTAGCTGTGGAATTACTTTTTTTCCCCTTCCAGAGGGGTAAAGTATTTTGTGGTTAAACAAAAGTACAAAACTTCCTATGTGAATATAAGACACAGGAGAGAAGTAATTTAATCATTTTAATCTCATGGATGCCAAAATAGTTCATTTATACTGTGAGCTCAAATTCAAGGAACCTGCTTTTGCTCCAGAGTTGACTTGTAGCCATTAAATACTTTCATAGCTGGTTTATAATAACAGTAAAATGAAGTGTATTTTTCTTAGCAGAAGTATGAATAGTTATACTCAAGATGAATACAATGGAAATGAGTACATATTTTGCACATTAGGTAACTACTGTCTAACACTTTATATACAGACAAATATCTACATTCAGAAAACCAGTTAATACTATTAAAGATCATTAGAACTACAGAGTGGTATAAGCAGAATAAACAAGCCTTTGTTTAAGGGTATACGTCTATGGTGTTCCAGCCAATCAGGGTTGGCTGTTTTACAGCCAGCCTTGCATGAGGTCCTGCTAATGTGTTGATGGTGGTGTGTGTATGTATGTTTGTGTGTCTGTTTCAAAACAATAAATAGTACAATTATTTTTAAGAGACCATGTATTATATTTTAGAGGCAGAACCTATGTGTACATAAAGAATGGCAAGCATTTTTAAATGGGCCTTTTCTACAGAAAAACACATTTAAAAGTAATCAATTTATAGAATACTTAATTTTGAGTAATTATAATGTTTCTATCAATCATATTCCATAAATGCATTACAGATCCATTTGAAAAATTTTATGATATGGCTCCCAATCTACTATTCCTCTCTCATCCTCCCATTAAATAATCCCTACAGACTTGATAACAGACTTTTCTACTCTTATTCCATATATACTTTGACAATTTTGTCCATAAATATCCTTCCAAATGAAATGGCCCCCTTTGCTCCCATATTTGTCAAAATTAGAACTCTACTTCAATGTCCAACTCAAATAATGAATGAGTTACACTTGAAATTGGGAATTATGAAGACCAATAAATATTAATTCTTATAAGCATGGCAGAATCTCAAGCAAATTTAAGATGAAACTGAAAAAAATAATACTTTTTGTCAAACAGAGTCATCATCGCAGATAAATAAAAATATTAAGAAGTGGGTAGAATGTGATGTTGTAAAAAGACTAAAATGTAAATCCCAAAGTGAAATACTAGGTAGGAATTACTTAGACTAAACTAGGCTAGACTAGACTCTGGAGAGTAATGGTATTTGGAATAATGGCCTCCTCAAAGATGTCTACACCCTAATCTCAAGAACTTGTGAATATGTTATGGCAAAAGAGACCTTAGAGGATTGATTATATTAAGAATTTTGAGAGGGGGAAATTATTCTGCACTATCTGAGTGAAACCAATGCAATCACAAGGGGTATTTTAAGAGGGGTGCAGCTGAATTCTAGGGAGACAAAGAGATGTGATGATGAAAAAGCAGAGGTCAGAATGGTCCAATAAGGGGCCCCAGGCCAAGGAAAGCAGGTGGCCTCTAGAAGCTATAAAAGGAAAGGAAATGGTTTATCCCTAGATCTTCTAGAAGGGACATAGACCCAGCAACTTACTTAAAGCCTCTAACCCCCAGAACTGTAAGATAAATTTATGTTTAAAGACACTAGTTTATGGCAACTTGTTACTCGATCATTTCCAACCAGCAGTAGGAAACTAATACAAGAGTCAACAGACTTCAGTAAGAGCTACTTGGATAGCATTCGATGAAAACCACTCAGACAAAATCTACATTTTAAACACATTTTGTCATTTATTTGCTGTGAACTTGGGCAAGTTACTTACTCTTATTTTGTGTATATCATTCTTACAGTGGAGAATGCACACAAGATTTTTTTCTCTGAGCACTCTCCTTCATATGTGTTCTAAGTGAACCTGATACACGAGCTAAATTTCTTTGGCTCAGTTTTGCATATCTGACCCAAGCTATTATAGTCAAATATTCTTTCCTGAAAATTTAGAATGGGGCTTGAGAGATAGCAATTAATGTTGGTTAGTCTCCTGAAGCTGTAAAGTGATGACCTTTCTCTTGTCATGTGTACATGGAAATAGAGAAAGCCAAGGTACAGATACAGAGAGAAAAGCAAATAGAACAGACTGGGAGAGCCTCCTCCCTGACTTCTTAATGTACTGTAAGGTCCTGATGCTTCTCCACTCTCAAGGCCCAGTTACATTGAGCCTCTCTGGTTCATGAAGCATCCTCTTATCTAATAACAAATTTGTCCTGTGTGTTTAATCTAGCAGAAGTTATTTTCTTTTATTTATAAATGATTTGACATAAAACATAACCTGACGGGGAAATGTAAGGATAAATAATGATGCAATCAACGTAAGCACATTCCTAGGCATATACTAAGAGTTCAATAAATGGCAGGTGTCCTTATTTGTATACTATCATTACCACTAGCACTACTACTTCTATTACTACCGCCATTACAATTCACTCTAAATAGTGGAGAGGATTCTTGTATGATCTGGGTTACCTGGGGAATGGGGTGGGTAAGGATTTTGTCTCCCTAATTCCGTTTCAGAATAGGAACAATGTAGTTTTTCTTCCATCCTTGCCTAATCATTGAGAGTCACAATAAAGTAGATAACATCAATATGACAAAGTTAGGAAATGTGAGAAAACAAGTCATATTCTGTCAGTTTGACAGGGTCACAAATTACAAATCATAATTCATCAGCATGTGAGTTGCCACTGCTTTCACAAAACTTCTTTTGATACTCTACCTGAAATTTTGTTTCACATAGTACTCAGTAAACTTCAAATGAGCCTGCCTATCTCCACTGCCCCTCCCCTAACCAAAAAGAGTTGCCCTCATGTTACCTATAGAGGTTTAAAGTACCTAGCATTTAGAAGCACTCTTAAATATTAGCTTCATTTTCTTTTTATGGCTTTTATCGCCTTTTGTTTGTAATGATCCTATACTATAGTGCTACAATTTACCCATGTGATTCATACTTTAACATGTATTATTCTCTTTACTTTATAAATTTCTTAACAGATAAAAGTACACTTGACTCATTTGAGTATTACAGATAGCACACAGTAGTTGCTTCATAAATATTTGTTAAATTGAATTGAGAATAAAACTTAGCCTGCCAAAAATGTGTAATTTTTATTGCTTTATGCAAAGGTCCAAGAAAAAGTAATTATATGGTATAAGGTTTCTTCAATAAGTCTCCAACCCAATATTATATTTCTTTATGATAAACCAGTGGTCAATGTCTTCTATCCTGGGGGTAATAAAACATTTAGAAATGTACTTTAAATGTGTACATCATTAGCTCTCACCCAAATACCACCCAAGAAAACCCTGAAGTATATGTGAATGATCATGAACATAATCTAATGAATATTAGATTGTTTTCAATTCTTTCTGGCCATATTAGGGAGGTGAAACACCAGAAATAAAAGGGAGTAAAAAACCCTGAAACCTTGTGACAGGTCCTTTTCTAGAAAATTTCTGCCATGAATAGTAATATCTGTAAATTAATACCAGGTAGAAGGGATGAGAGGAGAAAACTTTGTATTCTTAAGACTCTAAAAGCTAATACTACTTAAGTAATTCATAACTTTAAATAATGATACATCTTTTCAGAAAAAATTAGATGCTACTGTAAGCATTTTATTAAGGAGATGAGAAAGTATTCCAACTCTAATATTAGTTCAAATTTAGTTGTTTAGCAAATTGATTATAATAACAGCAGTGAGATAGATACAGTTTTATCTAAATTATAAAGAAAAGACCAAAAGCTTAAGAACTTTCTCATAGAAGCAAATACATTCTAGCCTTTAAGTCATATTGTTTCATATACTGTAGAGCTTTGCATTCCTCTAAAATATTGTTTAAAAATCTAACTATCTTTGGAGCAGTCTATTGCAACACAACAGTACTTGTAACAAGTGCTTATATAAGCATCTGCATACTTTTCATTGGACTTGGCTACTCCCCTTTCATGTGCGAGTGTTTTTTAAAGGCTGTTAGAAGAAAATTAGGTGCTAAGAAACTGAATAGGAAATTAAATTTATATAGAAATTATCCTGCCAAATTATCTTCTATCAGAAATTTCTTCAGGTGCAGAGAATGAAGAGATTCATATCCCTAATTGCATGGTTCTCTTAATGAACTTGACTATAACCACAGTTTCTGGAAAGCTAAAATTTCTAACAATTAATAAGAAGCCTTTCTTTGTTGAATAGTTATAAAAAAGTACATTTGCAAAGCAAATAAGTTGAAGAAGGACAGAGAAATTTTACTCTCTCCCTTTAAAGTAAAGCAAAAGTAGTTTCATAAGTAAAAAGCAGATACAGAGAAAGGAAACTTCTTTCTTCAGATGTTTTATTCCATTTAGGTTCTATGTCCATGCTCTGAATCAAGTTGTCTATAATTTGTAAAAAGTACTTGAGTGTTAAAAGTCTTTGACTAAATTTAGGTAGAAATGATAGTGTTTTTTGAATTTGGTTTTAAATCTAAGATAGATAGATAGATAGATAGGTAGATAGATGATAGATAGATAGATAGATAGATAGATGATAGATAGATCTCCATATCTCTTAAAATTTTTAAATTAATAACAATTGAAATAATAAATTTTGTCATGTGTGTGTATATATCTATACACATACATATACACTTTAAGTTGTGGGATACATGTACAGAGCATGCAGGTTTGTTACATAGGTATATGTGTGCCATAGTGGTTTGCTGCATCTATCAACCTGTCACCTAGGTTTTAATCCCCACATGTATTAGTTATTTGTCCTGATGCTCTTCCTCCCCTCCCCTGACTCCCGACAGGCCCCAGTGTGTGCTGTTCTCCTCCCTGTGTCCATAAGTTCTCATTGTTCAACTCCCACTTATGAGTGAGAAGACATGCTATTTGGTTTTCTCTTCCTATGTTAATCTGCTAAGGATGGTGGCTTCCAGCTTCATCCATGTCCCTGCAAAAAACATGATCTCATTCCTTTTTTTGGCTGCTTAGTATTCCACATTTATTTAGTATGTAAATAATTTATATGTATCACATTTTCTGTATCCATTCTATCACTGATGGGCATTTGGGTTGGTTGGTCCATGTCTTTGCTATTGTAAACAGTGCTGCAAAAACATATGTGTGCATGTGTCTTTATACTAGAATGATTTATATTCCTTTGGGTATATACCCAGTAATGGGATTACTGGTTCAAATGGTATTTCTGGTTCTAGATTCTAGAGGAATTGCCACACTATCTTCCACAATGGATAAACTAATTTATATTCCCCCAAAAAAAGTGTAAAAGCATTCCTATTTCTCCACAGCCTCATCAGTATCTATTGTTTCTTGACCTTTTAATAATTGCCATTCTGACTGGCATGAGATGGTATCTCATTATGGTTTTGATTTGCTTTTCTCTAATGATCCGTGATGCTCAGCTTTCTTTTTTTTTTTTTTTTTTTTAAGAAAAGGATTTTTTTTTTTTTTTTTTTTTTTTTGAAAGAAAGATAGCAGTTACTACTAGTTGCAACCTGCCCCAAATCAATCAATTTGTATTGTATTTTTAAAATTTTACTTCGTAGGTTCCAATCTAGTCTGTTCAACTAGGTTGAGAATTAAAGCTGTATAGGTAATATTCATTAAACAAGTAATAAGTAGATATAGGAGAATATATGAGTGAGGGGCTGATCATAGTGCTTACTTAGATACTCTGAAAACCAATATATAAATCAAGTATGCATATTTTTTTTTAAGACAAAGAAAGAAGTAGAATAAAAGAGAAAAAAGGAAGAAAGAGAAAGAGGGAGAGAGAATGAGAATCTTGCTCTATTGCTCAGGATTTCATTTAAATCTGTGCAATG
>PVKP010034499.1:0-24127 GCA_004027715.1 Plecturocebus donacophilus
AGAGATCTGCTGTGAGTCTGATGGGCTTCCCTTTGTGGGTAACCCGACCCTTCTCTCTGGCTGCCCTTAGCATTTTCTCCTTCATTTCCACCCTGGTGAATCTGACGATTATGTGCCTTGGGGTTGCTCTTCTTGAGGAATATCTTTGTGGTGTTCTCTGTATTTCCTGGACTTGAATATTGGCCTGCCTTGCTAGGTTAGGAAAGTTTTCCTGGATAATATGCTGAAGAGTATTTTCCAGCTTGGATTCATTCTCTTTGTCACATTCAGTTACACCTATCAAACGTAGATTAGGTCTTTTCACATAGTCCCATATTTCTTGGAGACTTTGTTCATTCCTTTTTACGCTTTTTTCTGTCATTTTGCCTTCTCGTTTTATTTTATTGAGTTGATCTTCGACCTCTGATATCCTTTCTTCTGCTTGGTCAATTTGGCTGTTGAAACTTGTGCATGCTTCGCCAAGTTCTCGTGTTGTGTTTTTCAGCTCCATCAATTCATTTACATTCCTCTCTAAGTTGTCCATTCTCGTTAGCATTTTGTCAAATCTTTTTTCAAGTTCTTAGTTTCTTTGCATTGGGTTAGAACATGTTCTTTTAGCTCACAGAAGTTTCTTATTATCCACCTTCTGAAGCCTGATTCTGTCAGTTCATCACACTCATTCTCCGTCAGGCCTTGTTCCCTTGCTAATGAGGAGGTGTGATCCCCTGTAGGAGGACAGGCATTCTGATTTTGGGTGTTCTCAGCCTTTTTGCACTGGTTTCTTCCCATCTTTGTGGATTTATCCACCTGTCATCTTTGTAATTGCCGACTTTCAGATTGGGTCTCTGAGTGGACGTCCAGCTTGTTGGTGATGAAGTTTTTTCTGTTTCTTAGTTTTCCTTCGGCGGACGCCCCTTCCCCACAGAGCTGGGCCTTCTCGGGTTCAGCTGTGCTTGCTGTGAAACTCTCAGTCCTTAGTGCTTCCAATTGGTGTTTTTTTTGTGGGGATGGAACCAGCCGAGCCCGACTAAAAGGGCACCCAGTCCCATATACTCCGCACCGAGAAGCGCCGCGCCAGGGCGCTGGCAAAATAGCCGCGCTGGCAACCCATGGGGCTCCTCCGCCGGGAATATCCCAGTCTGTGGGCAACAAAAATTCGTCTGAAATTGCGGCATCCACTCGCTCTCTGTGCTTTCACTGGGAGCTACAATCCTGAGCTGCTGCTAATCGGCCAACTAGGATCTCTCTCCCAAACTTCTTATTTTCTAAGATGTATATCAAGAGATCATTTCTCATCTACTGTTATTCTAATCTTCAATAGGCATTTAACCCAACATGTACTGTATTTACATTACATTAGATACAGATAAAATTCTGATTCAAAATTCAGGCTACTTGACATTTGGCTGCTTTATTCTGATGATGACAGTGTTTCAAAGTAAATGCCATTTTATGTTGATTACTAATTAGTGCACAAGGCATTTTAAAAATTAAAAGTGTATGTAAACTATCAGAGATATGATTAATATATAAGAATAGAACTGACAATGTCATGTGATTTTATCAGTAGGAATCTATTCCAGAATAAGCCTCCCAGTGACCTGAGATTCTTGGTTTCAACCAAACTCAAGGTCTCTGCCCTTAGTTCCCAAGAGCAAGTGATAGAACCTTTAGCCAGAGAAGAATGGCAGGTAAGCATACTGAAGCTACAGGGATCTGTAATTAGTCTTGATGTCATGAATACAGCATCTAATATGGTGCATTCTCTAGGTCCCCATGGCTTGGTATCTACTTCTATTCAAACTTTCTTTGATTTTTTTTTTTCCTTCTCATAGAATAGCCTTGTATTTGAAGAGTTCATAATATATTGCTAGACTTGATCAAGGCTGGAATGGGAATTGGGGACAACTGAGTTGTAGATGGAAATCATCAGTGCCAGTAGCTGAGAGGGGTAGAGGAAGCGCAAAGCTTTGAAGACTAAGCAAAAGGAATTGATGAGGTATGGACAAAGCTGCGGGGATTCATTAGATAAGACTAGAATGGAATAGTCCAGGAAAGAATGGCTCAGGAAAATGGATTTAACACTTGAGGATGGCCAGGCACAGTGGCTCACACCTGTAATCCCAGCACTTTGGGAAGCTGAGGCAGGTGGATCATTTGAGCCCAGGAGTTCAAGACCAGCTTGGGTAACATGGTGCAACCTTGTCTCCAGAGGAAATACAAAAAATAGCTGGGCATGGTGTTGTGCTCCTGTAGTCTCAGCTACTTCAGAGGCTGAGGTAGGAGAATTACCTGGGACCAGAAAGTCAAGGCTACAGTGAGCAGTGATTACGCCACTGCACTCCAGCTTAGGCAACAGAGTAAGACCCTGTCCCTAAACAAACAAACAAAAAGCCACTTGTGGATTATGAAGTCTGCCAAAAATACCTTGTGATTAGGGATGTAAGAAAGTTGAGAATCTCGAGAATTCCTCACTTTGTTTAACCAGATTCTCATACTTCAAATATCCAGACAGATAAACTGTTGATAATATATTAAAAGTTTTCAGAATATATCCCAAGAGCTTAACTAAAAAAAGCTATATAATTATTATATGCTTACAGCAACTCTTTGAGGTAGATATTATATATTATTATCCTGTTTTTTTTTTAACAGTGCAGAAACTGAGGCTTAAAGGGATAAAATAACTCACCATAGGTCACCTAATTAGAAGTAGTAGAACCACGTTTTAAACCTAGTCTGAATCTAGAGCTTGTGCTCATAACCACTACGATATATAGTTGCATCTCAAAGAAAGTAACTGCAAAAAGGAGGAATGTTATTTTAAATCAGAGGTTTCCAAACTTTTTGTAGCAGTGGAATCTTTTCTTAAAAAAAGGTTTCTCAGAATCCAATTCATAAAATAGATAAATGCTAATAAGCACCCCTACCTGTCAGTATCTGAGGCCTCAACAGAACTCCTAGAACTCTTACTATATTGTCCAGGCTGAGGGGCAGTGACTATCCATAGGCGCCATCATGGAGCACTACATCCTCAAACTCCTGGGCTCTAGCAATCCTGCCTCAGTCTCCTGAGTAAGCTGGGACAACAGGGGCATACCACCACACTTGGCAATTTGACATTTTGGAAAATGTTAAATGGAGGGCAAATAATGAAAATGTTATGTTCAAGTGTACTATGCTGGTAACAGACAATATATTTATTGTCCCATGGTAGCAAAACCTTTGTGAGAAATGTCAATCCAGATGTGTGAAAAAATATACACAATTTATTTCAGTCCAGTCAGCTTTAAATTTCCTCATAAATACTTCAACAACAGCAGTGAAAAAAGCTTATTTTGCAGTTAATGCAGCTCTCTGTTGCTGACTTTAGAAATTTGTATCCTAATAAATTTAACCATCAAATTCACATACTATGTTGTAGACTGTGGTTTCCTTTACTTTATCCTTAGCCTATAAATGATAACTTTATTCTGAACAGTATAAGCAACCATCTGTACTCACTTAAATAAAGAATTGGTAAGATGATTTTAACTGACAATTAAAAAAAAGAATATATGAAAAAACCTGAAAAATATCTATTTCATTACATGTTGAAATGTTCTGTGCTTAATCCAGTACATCATTTGAATTATTTTTTCATTTGGACAACAGAAAAACTAAAATCTATGGATTCCAAGTTGCAAAGTATTGTATCTAAATTGCAAATCAAAGAACATCTATAACATCTTGTTTGGGATACAAAGTTCTCCTGGCTGATTCTACTAGAAAAAGCCTGAGTTTCTGTTCTGTAAATTGGGACAAGTGTTCTAAGCATGGCTTTCTCATCTATAAGATGGATATTACCTAACTTTCCTACTTCATTGAGTTCTCCTGAATAAAACAGTGAGATAATTTATTGGGTATAATTTACTGTAAGAAACTACGTTATTATTATTATTAAGCTTATCTTTTGAGCATGCTCTCATTATTCTTAAGGTTAAGACTAGTTGAATGTCAAATGCAGTATTATGGATTCAAAACGGAATACAAACACATAAGCCTTATAAAATACATGTCCAAGGAGAAGACTCCAAGCATTTTAAATTCTTGTGCATGAGAGAGAAGTAGCAAAAACTCTTCACAGTTCCAAGCTACCCTCAACTTACTTCTCCAGTCAAGTCAGAAAAGTAAAATAAAGGTGTTTTGAGATGGCAAATGTATTAGTCCATTCTCATGCTGCTATGAAGAAATACCTGAGACTGGGTAATTTATAAAGAAAAGAGGTTTAATTGACTCATAGTTACACATGGCTGAGGAGGCCTCAGGAAATTTACAATCATAGTGGTAGGTACCTCTTCACAGAGTGGCAGGAGAAAGAATGAATGCAAGCAGGGGAAATGCCAGACACTTATAAAACCACCAGATCTTGTGAGACTCATGCATTATCATGAGAACAACATGGAGGAAACCACCCCCATGATTCAACTACCTTTAGTTGGTCCTGCTCTTGACACATGGAGATTATGGGGATTACAAGGTGAGATTTGGGTGAGGACACAGAGCCAAACCCTATCAGCAAGTGATTTGGGGGTTTGTGAATCTGTAAAATTTACATGTAGAAATATTCAATTATGTTTATATGCCTTTCTTTGAAAAATGCCCTTTAAAAAACAGATAAAGATAATTTGGTTAGGCATCAAGAATTATATTGGTTTTGCTTTGTAATATGGTTAATTTTTATGTCATGGAAAGTATACAGTTTAAAAAATCAAATCAATATTTCAGTTGTGTCCTTAATTACTACACCTTTTAAAGTTTCCAAATTAGAACATACATAATTATTAAAGATCAACCAGAAAGTTTAGAATTATAACTTTTAAAGTAATAAAATATTAAATCTCCCATCAATCCTATTTCTTGACAACTAATTCCCCACAGGTATCATTGTGTAGTGTGTATCTGTCCTATTTCTCCACTTTTAATAATATATACACACAATCAAAATGTTTTACCAAGATATATGTCATGCAGGCTGAACTCCTACTTGTTTTGATAGCTCAGCCAATCTTCCTTGGTTTGCCCTACCCAGGGACAAAGATGACCACACATCTGTACTCTCTTCCACCTACCACTCTTGGACCCATTCTTTACCCCTGATCACATTCACTATATCTTACAGCAATTTCTCCTTCTCAACAATTCATAAATCTTCTTACTTAACTACATACCTTGTATTTTAATTTTCTCAACACTTTCTACTCATCTTTATGGTTCTTTTCCTTTACAAGTATTAGGAAGCTCTACTTTCACTACCCTCCTTCTTAACCAGAGTACTATATTATCAGCAGAAATATCTGAGTTTATGCACTAAAAACTGAAGAACTAAGTCAACAAAATAACAACATTTGACTGGGTGGAGGAGGGAGAAGCAACAAGAACTCTCAGGAGCAAATGAGCATAACTGCAAACATATAAATTTTGAAAAGTTTCATAACTAAAATCTTGTATAATTTCCCAGCTTATTTTAAATGAAGCAATTTGGGGCATTTGAAAATACAGAGTGAGGAAGCAAAATTAAAAAAAGCTCTTACGGTGATGATTCCAGAACAATGCTATTAGCTTGTGTTGATGACGGAGATCTCTGATTCACAAACACTTCACTTGGGGAAGTATGAACCATATGGTCTACCAAATGACCAACTGAAGATGGTCGTAACCGAGTTCCTTCCTGCGTGAATGCAGAATTTCGACTAAATAAAGAGGGAGAAAAATTGAATAAAAATATGCTTTAATTCAAAATTTTCAAGTTTTTAAATATATGATTACATCAGAAAGTGGGTATGTGTTTTTAAGTGAAACCATGTTGACTAAGCAATCAGTCAAAAAACAGTGTGATATAAACAGAGAGAACAGAGATTGGGAAGTCAGCGATCTGAGTTATAGTCAACAATCTGCCAAGGATTCTACCCATAATATTACACACTATCTCTATCTAAGTACCTTAATATCTCTAGGTGTTAGTCACTATGATTTTTGTCTTATTCAGCATTTATAAAATAAAGGATTAGAATAAATGATTTAGAAATATATTCTAGTCTGAATTCTTTTTGAATGCTTATAAATGTTTTTATTTATGAGACTTTCTTTGAATCCTAAGACTAGAGAGTGAATAGTATATTGCCATCCTCTTGACAGTAACATAGATTGGTGTCATTCCAATTTTTAATTACAATATTTCAGTACTTATGTGTGAGATATTGCTCTAAGTATTTCATTTAATCCTCCTAATGATACTATAAGAAAGACATTATTATAATTTTGTAGATGAGAAAAATGAAACAGAGATTAAGCATACAGTGATTCCAGGGCCCATGCTCTTATCCACCACCTTGTGCTATCTCTTTAGAATTTTTAAAAAACTTCTTAGAATATATCTAAAATTGTTCCATTAACCAGAAAACTTAATCAGAGCTACTGCTAATTAATTACTTGAGTACTTTGGCTTAAATATCTTACATTTTCTATAACTTGCTATTAATGAAGCTTTGAATATATGCAATCATTTATAAGGAAAAATGATTTAGCAACCTGAAATTCACAAGATAGAAATTACTAAATCCTTTTTTTCTAGGAGTAACTTTAACACATTAAGTATTAAAGTTCTGTGAACCAAACTGTTTATGTGTAGTTTTACTTCTGATATGGTAGAAGTTTATTCTTCAGCTGATAATACCCTTCAATGCTATAGCTTTTAGATTTTTTTTTTTCTGAGACAGGGTCTCACTCTGTCACCAAGGCTGAAGTGCAGTGGCATGATCTCAACTCACTGGAACCTCCGCCTCCTGGGTTCAAGTGATCCCTGCCTCTACCCTCAACAGTTGCACGCTATCATGCTCAGCTAATTTTTGTATGTTTTTGTAAAGATGGGGTTTCGCAATGTTGACTAGGTGGTCTAGAACTCCTGACTTCAAGGAATCTGCATGCCTCGACCTCCCAAAGTGCTGGGATTACACCTAGCCACATTTAGAATTTTGTGCAAACTTATTAAACATTAATATGCATAAAACATTTATGAAAAAAGACATCTTCAGATATTATATTTCATACCAAAATTCAAGTATCTTATAAATAAATCTTATAGGTTAATAAAGTATGTTAACATGGTGGCACACATTTGTTTACCATTATTTAATTACATCCAACATTTGTAATATTATAAAACTGAGATAATCAACATCTTTAGCTAGTTTTGGCTAGTTTATGATCTTATTATCATTTACACCAAAACATACAACTTTTGTGAGCAATGTCAGATGAAGTATATATATGGTAAGTACTGAATCATACGGTGCTTTTTAGCTCAGGGAGAGCTAAGCTTATAGGGACTGGTGCTGGAAACCCCTTTTTCTTTCATTTTTTTTACATATATATTTTATAGTACTTTAGGTTCTGGAGTACATGTGCAGAACATTCAGGATTGTTGCACAGCTACATACATGGTAATGTGGTTTGCTGCCTCCATCCCCCTGTCACCTATATCTGGCATTTCTCCCCATGTTACCCCTCCCCAACCTCCCCACCGCTCACTCTCCCGCTCCTAGCCCCTCCAAACAGATCCCAGTGTGTGATGCTCCCTTCTCTGTGCCTATGTGTTCTCATTGTTCAACACCTGCCTATCAGTGAAAACATGTCATGTCTGATTTTCTGTTCTTGTGTCAGTTTGCTGAGAATGATGGGAAACCCGTTTTTCTAGGCCACAGAACATGCTATAGTCATGGCTGAGGTAGTGGTTTAAGTAAGAGAATCACGATCACTTGGAAAGCATTTTCAAACAATATATGCTCCCCTAGAAATTCTGCTGGGAATCCACATGAAAAATGAGTGTGTCAACAACAACCATATGAGATTTTAAGTCTAACAGATCCTCTTTTATCAGGTAATCTAACTGCAAGAGTCAACTGTTGAGGAAAGTGAAAGTGGGGTCCTTATTCAATGCCCTGCTCTCATTCTTCAAGTCTATACCATGTTACTTCTGCAATGAGCATCAGGTGAAGAGAAAATAATGCTCTGGAGCAACAAAAATCATGTTTTACCAAAAGAATTCAATTTTTACATACTTTTATCTTCAGGTAATAAAAATACACAGCCAACAATTAGAAATTAGCAAACTTCACACTTGATCTTAGCCTGTACTTACTGATTAGGAGTTCCAGGTGGAGATCGTGATGGAAGGCTTTGTGTTTCTAACCTGTCATCAGATATTGAATTTCTGCTTACTACTTCCCAATCCATTAACTTCCGTGCCAAGGGCTTACTTGGGGATCTGCAGAAATAAATTAAATAATACGTTAAATGTTTTATTTTTATAATCCAAACTATGAATCAAATCCTAGAATTTGTTTTCATAGATTAAGTTCTAGATGAGCAACATAAAGAGTTTACTTGTAAGAAATTAATGCATTTAGAGGTTATTTACCAAATAACTTCCTAAGAAAGTACATTTGCTTTATATGAAGAATAAAGGAAGGATAGGCTATGAAGAGTAGGATAGAGCATAAGAAAGAGGAGAAAAACAGAAGAAACAAGAAAAGGAAGGAGAAATGTAAAAAGGGAAGAGTTTGCTACCAAATGTTTTCTCAGATCTTACTAATATGAAACAGACTGCCTACCTCTATTCCAGAGTATCTGGAACACTAGCTTATCTTGAGATGTATTAAATAATTCCTAGCACATTATCTCCTGAATGCTTCTATATCTAAATCCCAATCTTCTGCCTCAGTGAAGACAGAACAAAAATAATGATGCATATTACATTTATCTATTTTTTAAATTTTTTATACATAGTAGGTTAGTGGATTTTTCCCTTTTTTTCAAAACCATTTTGGAAGGTTAACAATTCTGTCTAGTTGTAGGTAGTAGAAGGATATGTTTTGTTACCAGTCTACATATTATTAGTTATCCTAATGATAAAGATTAAAACTAAGTGATGTTTTAAAAAAATATCTTGGCTGGGCGAAGTGGGTCAGTGCTGTAATCCCAAGGTTTTGGGAGGCCCAGGTGGGAGGATCGCTTGAACTTAGGAGTTTGAGACCAGTCTGGGCAACATAAGAAGACTCTGTCTCTACAAAAAATAAATTAGCTGGGTGTGATGGCAGGTGCCTGTAATCCAAGCTACTTGGGAGGCTGAAGTCAGAGTAACACTTGAGCCCAGAAATTTGAGACTGCAGTGAGCAGCCTCTGGGTGACAAGAGTGAAATCCCGTCTCAGAAAAAAAAAAAAAAAGAGAGAGAGAGAGATCTTGATATTGATTAAGATAAAACGATACTGATCTATGCAGAGATCATAAACCCTTAGAATTTTAGGAAGTTAACAACTGAAGTATTTTTTATATGCAAATTCAGATAATGGACAAAATTAGTGAAAAATATATGTTATCTCTTTAAATGCCTGGCTTTATGAAGTGCAGAGTTAAAGTGAAGGTTAATAATTTAAGCTACTTATATAAAGTATATAATAAATCATCTTGTTTTATATTTCAGAAATTAACTAAAGCATATAAAAATTATATATTTTTTCCATTATAGCACAATGTGCAAAAAATGAAACAGCTCCTGTTGTCTTCCTACAAAAACCAGATCATAAAAATTTATGTAGAAACACCTATGAGTAAAATTTTAAAATGAAGACTATTTTTGGTTATAGTTAATAGGAATCATAGGCCTTTGATGTGTGAATTGAGATTTATTTTCAGATTTTCCTATATTGATAAAGAATTGCAGGTAGTATTGGACTTGCTTTTTAGCTCATTGGAATATTTTCCTCTCATCATGTACTACATATACACTTTTCTATGGCTAAAAAAAATAAAACAATTACCAAGGAAGGCATAAAGCAAATGCAATATTAACTCATCTGATTACATTAAAACTTAGTAACATTAGAATTCTGATATATAATGATCTCATGAAGTTTGAAGTTTCACTATCTGCTAGAATATCCTTTCCAGTATGTTAAATGTGTAAAAAGCAAGGTTGGACTAAAATGCACAATAACACTGACCAAAGAGAACTGAATAAACTGTTATTATGTGTACAGTAGGAATCATTAAAATAATGATAAGGACTCTGAATTCTAGATGTGGCTTCCTATTTGACAAACCTCTTATGTTTCTGTATCTAAAATGTATAAATTTATTAGCACAATATGACCTATACGCCTCTCCCTACCACCTGAATTTTAAGATATATGAGTATCTAAATTTTCAGGGCAATGTTTTGGCCTATTAATTTTATTAAACCATGAAAAATTTAAGTTACTTATAAATTTAAACCACACAAGTGTCCTAACATTTCAGCAATTCACAGCCAAAACATTTTTAGTTTGGACTAATGACATTTCCTTCATCAAAAAACTTGTAGACATTTTCTAAGACATAGAATGTCACTTGTTTTAAAAAAGAATACACTGACTCAGATTTCATTTTCCCAAAGTGAATTAAAAGTAATTTAGGTGTGAACATTTCCCATTATCACAGGTTGAAATTATAGGATTTTTTTTATTTGAAGACAATTCATGACATCATTTAGTTCAACCCCCTCATACTGCAGTGCAAATTTTATCAGTCACAACAGAATGAAAATAAAGTATATTATCTCATGCATTTGTTATTTAAAATAAAGATGAACATTTATGGCTCTTCTATTAATGCTAATTAATAATGTAATAAACGATTATTTCCTCATATATTAGACTACTAAATGTTAAGTTGTATGAAAGTTCACCAACTGTAATCAGTAGATTAACCACTTTCATTTTTAAAAGCTGGAAAAAGTCATTTGAAGAAAAAAAAATTTAGCACACTTACCTAGTCTGAAGCATCAGAACACTTTATTGCTGTTAATGGACTAAACATGGCTGGGCACTTTGAATTTAAAACCAAATTTCATGTATTTTATTTTATTAACAGTTTTAACCTCAGAGACCCACCCACTCAAGCTTGCTGTCTATGTTTCCTGTTGAGTGTGGAAATTTCGGAGAAAAAAATACCACACAGCATCAGTGTGTTTGCGATGTGGTAAGCTTCTTTTCTGTCCAGGGCACCTCATTTTTCTGTTTTATGAGAACACTGTTTTTCTCTTTTCTTAGATATATTATATGACAACTGCAAAATGTGAAAGCAATTTGAAAGGGTGATAATCAGTATATGTGCTGCCAAGGTAAGCATGAAGAGGTGATAATCAGAATAAAGAAAAAACATTTAATTATTGCTAAAAAATTATTATCACATGAAAAGTTTAAGGAAGAGCCTTTTCTATCTATTCATACTGTCAACTAAAACCCAAAGAAAAAAAAAAGAACTCTAGAATTCCCTAGTACTTTAATAAAATAATAATTACTAAAACCATTAGAGAATTTTGGAAGACATATGTCTAGTCATTACAATCAGGTTCTAACATATTAGAAAAACAATTCCAGAAAACCTTCATCTTTCAGAGAAAGAGATTATCATTAAACAGCCCAGTACTATTACAACCTCATCATACCCGATACCTTATTATTTCAGAGGACCCATACAATTCCAGAAAAACAAAACAAATAGGAGAGTTATTTGAGGCTTGAAATTTTGAAATATTGAAATTTTAGCTCTACTATTCACTGAATAATGGCTATTTGTTTTATAACCTATTAAATATATTTTAATAATGAATATAGAAAATGAACAACTAAGATGCAGATGTAACTGTTTATTTCTAAAATCTGATATGATAGAAATATTAAAACATTAATACTTATAAAGAAACCATTTATATGTGATATTAACTTAATATATAAATACACCTATGATCTGGTATTCATATTAGGATATACTACATACAACTAGTGATCAAATCATATGTTCCATACTTTTTATAAAAGTCAAGCAAGAAGGAAGATGTTGTTAAGAAAGGAATAAAAGAGTTTTAAGTATATTGTTACGGTGTTACAACACTGAAAATCAGAAAAAATATTTTAAGAAATATTATTGGTATTTTTTAAAAAAAATACATTGACTCAAATTTCATTTTCCATAAGTGAATTCAAAGTGATTTAGGTGTAAAGATTTTCCATTATCATAGGTTTAAAGTACAGGATTTTTTTTATTTGAAAACAACTCATGACACCATTTGGTCCAATCCCTTCATACCACAGCACAAATTTTCTTATCAGTCACAACAGAACGAAAATTACAAATAAAGTATATTATCTCATGCATATGATTTTTTTTTTTGAGATGGAGTCTTGCTCTGTTGCCAGGCTGGAGTGTAGTGGCACAATCTCGGCTCACTGCAACCTCCGCCTCCCGGGTTCAAGCGGTTCTCCTGCCTCAGTCTCCTGAGTAGCAGGGACTACAGGCACATGCCACCACGCCCAGCTAATTTTTGTATTTTTAGTACAGATGGGGTTTCACCAAGTTGGCCAGGATGGTCTCGATCTCTTGACCTCATGATTCGCCCGCCTGGGCCTCCCGAAGTGCTGGGATTAGAGGCGTAAGCCACCATGCCAGGCCTGATTTTTAAAATAAAGATGAACTTACCATTTATGGCTCTTCTATTAATGCTAATTCATGATGTAATAAAATATTATTTCCTCCTTTATTAGGCTACTAAATATAAGCTGTATGTCACACGTATTACTGTGACATCTTTAGAAAGTCTTAGCAACAACTACTCTGGAGGCAGGGATGTGGCTGAGTAAAGGGAGGAATCCTAAAAGTTAAGTTTACAGTTTGTAATCAAAGGATTTAACTGTCAAAAGATTTACTGCCATTATAAATAACTAGATTTTTGAACACCAAAGAAAATGTGCATGATATGTTAAATGATAAACGCAAACAACAAATAGTATATAACAATTTTGAAACGAATATTTACACATATATATAAATGTCTCTATGAGTATACGCACAGAAAAATCCTGAATAATTGAGTACCAACGTTTTTTTAAATAGTTGTCTTGGGATGGTAAATTTTCTTTATGTTCTTTGATACTGTTGGAGTTTTTAAACACAATAAACTATCACTTACATTACCAGGGGAAAAAAGCAATTTCTACTTTTGGAAAGAGGAAGAAAAAAACCAATACAAAACTCCCTTTACTCTGGAAACACACAGCAGAAAGGACTTTTAGATAAAGACTTAAGAACAAAATTTAAACAAAGTGAAATCAAAAGCAAACTTCTCTAGTTCTCTTTATTAAAACTCAAGACTCTAATGGCAGTAGATACCAAGCACATAACTAATTAAAGAACTTAGCCTCTCAAAATGACTCTCAAAGTCATTTTACCGAAAAAAAAAAAAAAAAGCCTGTCTCTTAACACACCTGTAATCAGTTGGTCATCAATTTCTGCTAGTTTTGCCTACAAAACGTTCCTTAAATTTGTTCCCTATTTTCCATTCCATTACTAGTGTTTTTGTTCAGGCCTTTATTATTTTCACTTGGATCACTGCAATTACCTTATAATTGGTCTCTGGGTACTGAGGCTTTGCTTTCTAATTCATTCCCTACCCTTGCTTATAATACCATTTTCTACAACATAAATCTTATTATGTCATTTCACTTGTTAAAAATCAAATTGGCTAGGTCAGGCGTGGTGGCTCATGCCTGTAATCCCAGCACTTTGAGAGGTCGAGGTGGGAGGATCACCTGAGGTCAGGAGTTTGAGACCAGCCTGGCTGACATGGCAAAACCCCATCTCTACTAAAAACACAAAAATATTAGCCAGGCATGGTGGCATTCGCATGTAATCCCATATACTAGGGAGACTGAGGCAGGAGAATTGCTTGAACCTGAGAGGCAGAGAGACAGAGGTTGCAGTGAGCCAAGATTGTGCCATTGCACTACAGCCTGGGAGACAGAGCAAAGACTAAAAAAAAAAGAAAAAGAAAAAAAGGCTATAATAGACCCTAAAGGAATAAAGACAATAAATGGTAAACAAAAATAAAGCAACTTATCTCTTAACAATATAATTTAAATAAATATGGAAATGAAATGGCTTGATAACATGAAATAAGTCACTATATTTCTCAAAAATGTTTTAAAAAAGGAGAGCAACCTCAAAGAAAATATTATATTAATAACATTACTTGATCAGCCTACTCAGAATTGCAATGCTGGCACACTATTAATGCTCATATAAAAAATGAATCAATAAACTAGATAAGCTACTTTATCATAATTTCCTCAACATAATTTATTTTTAAAGAATCGTGATAATTCTGTAATCAAAAATTTGAAATATTTATAAAAATTTTAGAAAAAATATTTAGAAAAACTTTTAAAACTCAATCTACATTTTAAAAAAAATTCAGACAATGAAACAGAATTGGCTTACCTTGCAAATACCCTGTCTTTATTTGCCTTTTCTTTGCCATACTGAACTGATTGGACTTCAGTTCTCCCACTGAAATATATAAATATGCACAACAATAAAGTCTTAAAGAGAACTATAAGATAAAATGACAACACATAACATGATTATAGTATAATTTCCTAAGAGACAAGACATTCCTAGCAGAGAAAAGGAAGCAGATAATGAAAAGACTGGACTGACATTCCAATTTTACCTGGATGAATGAAGCTTAGTTACATTTCTCCCATTAATGAAGAAAGATGTGTTCAACTCCCTCCATGTCCAGACACAGAACAGCTCCAGATTTTTGTTTAGAGGAAGGAACTAAGGCAGAAAAAATGGTAGGGGTTCGGCACTAGGAGATTTGTTTTGAAGCTCATTTGTCTAAAGGGAAATTGTTTATAGAGAGAAACTGATCTTCCTCTGAGGTACACCAATGTGTTCAGATGAAATTTGTTAATAAAAGTTCTCAGAAAATTTACTTGAGACATTCTCATTACTTAACTGTGAATGAACATAAATTTGTGGTATATCAAATGTAACAATTTACAAACACAGATATCTAATGCATATAAAAACAGCCAAATGCCAGTTTCCACAGTTAAGCTAGCAATTTTAAGACCATTTTCCATGGATAAATATCAACAAATTAATGGCACTTTCATGAGGTTTTGATGGAAAAACGAGAAATATCATCATGATTTTTAAACTTCAAGTTGAAATTTCCTCAGAAAATATTTCCTCTAAGAGGGAGGTAATAAATTAAAGTTCATTACTGTTTTGTATTTCCACATTAGAATAATGATGTTAATCCTTTGGATACTTTGGAACAGAGATAAGGATATGTGCATAAAGAGACTGGTGGAGAAAGTAATAGATCTGACAGTCCCAGTACCATCTGTCAGTCAAAAAAGAGTATTTCAAGATTTTAAGTATGACAATAGTTCCAGTATTCTCCACCACTCCTTATTATGAAGGGAAAAAGTTTATTTAGTGCATCCTCATTAGGGATGGTACTGTGTCCAGGTAACATTTTTCATGATCCCATTCCTATCTCATTTACAAGACGTCTAATCATTTTGAAGATTAAAAGGTGCTTTGGATATGTTTTAAAGTTCTTAAGGACTATAAACACAAAGCTTAATTTTTAAAAACTATAAATATATGTGATTATGTATATACAATTTTAATGTGCGAGCTGTCATAGGTCCAATCCTGTCCTGTGCCCTATGTTTTGCAGGGACTATGAGAAACTCCATTTCCTAGATTATTTTGCCTTAGGTTCTGCTTTTAGAAGGTATTGGTAGAAGATAAGAAACTGGAGAAAGGTAGAGCAGGAAATTGGTAGCTGTTGGCAGCTGGCAGCTGCTTTAATAGTCATGGGGATAGGGCATAGTAAGAAAGAACATCCTGTAGATGTTCCCACCCTTGATTAAAGCAGTACTTCTCTGGAAGATACAGACTGACTTTTCTTCACTGGAAAATTAATGTATCAGTCAGAGTTCAGTCAGGGAATCACAAAGTTTCCCTACAGTGACTCTAACAGTATAGCAGCAGGTGTTGGTTTGCAGATTCCAGCCCAAGAGTGATCCATGCAACTGATTTTTAGGCATTACCCATTCTTCCTGTTTGTTTCCCCATAACCATGTTTACTCTCTTGTTTTCTCAGCATTTCCAACACCCATGTAACTAATTTCTTCAATTAAATTGCTTTTGTTTGAAATATCAAAAGGGTTTTGTTTCCCTGACTGAATTCTGACTGATATGTTAATTTTCCAGCGAAAAAGATTCAAATGGGACACCATTACTCAAAAGGTTGGAATAACAAGTTAAATTTCATAATAAAGGAACAATTTTTAAAAACAATTAATGTGAGAAAGGCTTATATTTCATATTGTCCATAATACAGACATTAGGAGTTTAGTATTGTCATTATAACAAAATGAAAAACTGTTCCAGTTTCAGAACACTAATCTTTAACAGTAAGAGACTTACCTTTTGAGCAGTAAGAAAGTATCATTTATATATATGCTTATTATAAGTTATTCAAGTAATATAGAAAAACATAATAATAAGAAAAAAAAATTGTTTTTAGCCACAGTCCTACCCATAAAGAAATCACCACTATTATGAGCAGGTAAAAATCATTCTGAAATTCGTGTATATAAGCATTAAAAAGGCTAGACATACACAGATAATAACTTTATTACAATGTAATTATGACATATATGCCAATTTTAATGAAGAAAATCAAATTGGTTTCCACTGAACTAAAAGATAAAAAAAAATAAAAAAAGGAAAAAAGATTAAGAAAATCTTAAGAAGTGGTGTATTAACATTAAAATTGTTTCAAACTTTAAGGATTCAAATATTTCCTCCCACTAGTCCCTTGCTTCATTTTTTAAAGTTATATTATTTATTCTGCTTTGGCAAAGTTTATACCATTTTAATTTTATTCAGGAGTTACAATTCTCACAGTTCTCAATAATTTGTTCTTATAGTGAGGATTTAACCTTCATTTTCAGGGCTTTTGAATCAGGATTCTTCTTCGGATATTTTGATTTATCTACTGGTTTGCTGAATTTCTGCTACTAAATAAATGTTTACAGGAAGGTCTTGGAGATGTTATATTCTCTGAGTTTTTGCATACTGAATAATGTCTATCTGTTGACTTTGGACTTGAATGGCAATGTGACCATGTTTAATATTTTTTGGTCATGTTTTTGTCTTTAGGACTTGGTTGACAAAGGATGGCCCACAAGTAACATAAGCCTGAAGAAAAGTTTTATTTGGCATACATATTGTTTGTTGTTGCTTAGAGACAGGGTCTTGCTCTGTCACCTAGGCTGGAGTGCAGTGGCCTGATCATAATTCTGTTACCTTGAACTCCTGGCCTCAAGTGATCCTCTTGCCTGAGCCTCCTGAGTAGTTAGGACTACAGGTGTGTGCCAAAAAGCCCAGCTTATTTTTAAACTTTTGGTAGAGACAGGGGTCTCCCTATATTGCCCAGACTGGACTTGAACTCCTGGCCTCAAACAAGACCAAGGTGGGATGATTAAGCACTAAGATTACAGGCCACTATGCCTGGTCTACATTATTTTAAAATATTTAATTTAAACTGATAAACCACTAGCAGATTAATCAAAGAAGATACAAGTTACCAGTATCAAGAATGAGAGAAGCAACATTACTACATATTCTAGAGCTATTAAAAAGATAATGGGGAATATCATAAACTCTATGTCAATGAATTCAACCTAGAAGAAATGGGTAAATTGGCTGACAGACACAAACTACCAAATCTTGCTCAGGAAGAAAGACAAAATCTTAATTGCCTTATCTGTTAAAAAATTTGAATGTGTTCAAAACCTTCCTATAAATAAGACTCCTGCCCAGATAAATTATTTACAAATTCTATCAAACATTTAAAAAGGAAATCATATTACTATGCAGCCTGTTCCAGAAAATGGAACTTTTCTCAACACAATCAATGAGGCCAATCTGACCCGGACACAATAAAATCTGAAAATGATATCATAAGAAAGAAAACTACAGAGATGTATCTAACCCTCATAAACACATATGCAAAAATCCTAAACAAAATTTAGCAAAGTAAATCAAATATGATTCAGATAAAGGATATCATGGCGAAGTAGGGTTTATTCTAGGAATGTAGGGTTGGCTTAACACTTGAAATGCAATCAAAGTAATTCATCATACTAATATCAGATTTTAAACTTTGAATATGATCATTTCTTATGTGTCAATTATACTTCAATAAACCTGTTAAAATAATTGTTCAACTTTCTAAAATGTACAGCTTCCATTTAATAATCTTTAATATCAGTTCTGTTGAAAACAGGTAAAATTTGTCAATACTTGGCCAATCTTCTCCCAAGGGCAGTAACAGCCTTCTGAATGGCCAGTGTTGCTCCCTTCCCTGCTGATCTTTTTTTTTTTTTTTTTTCAAAAATCAGATTGTTCTTGAACTTGCTTGTATTAATATTTATGGTACAAATTTCCTTCTGTTTCAGTGATGATTTCCTCCCAAAACAGGTTTTTTTTTTTAAACTGTCTTTTGTATCTGAAGTCACTATATGTAAATTTTATATTTGCTTTGGTATGGTTTGGGTAACTTCCTTGATTTTTTTTCCTCATCTTATCTGAGACTTGCCTGAATTATAGTTGAAGACTGGTTACTGCTTCCTATTCATTTCTTTGTACCTAAATGAAACGATGTGTGTTTATGTCACATTTGCAAGGACAAAGGGGAGAAAAAATAATTCGAACAGATGGTAAGAGCAGTCCTTGTAAAACTACCCTGGTAATCAATTAGAAATTAAATTCATTGAAGGAATATCTTTGGTGGTTGTACTGTTCTCATTTCACATAAAGCCCTGGAGATTTCTTCTATTCTTGCTGAGATTTATTAACAGTAGGTAAGGCTCTTTGCTTTTTCCTAGACTTTCATTATAGATCTGATACTCTCTCCTTCCATTTACTTTTAAATTTATGAGTACTGTCACCTTACTTTTGCTCAAAATTGCTTTTAGGAAGGCAGAAAAAAGGAGTTAAACATGACAGCAAATCACTTAGGAAATTACTGTGCCTTTTGTTTGGTTAAAAATGTTCTCTGTTTAATTGTTACTACTTGACTTCTGAGCTACTTTTACTAATTTTTCTGGGGTTGGAGTCATATATTTTAAGTGACATATCCTGTACTAAGCTTCTTTTTACTGAGATTACAAATTAGGCAATTATAAATGTTTAGGTTTACAGTTAAATCTTTTCTGGGACTTATCTAAACATTTTTCTCATGAACATATAACATAAATTAATCTTAACACATAATGGTCAAGGGTTTTTTATTTTCTTTTTATTTTTGAGATGGAGTCTAACTCTGTTGCCCAAGCTGGAGTGCAATGGTGCAATCTCAGCTCACTGCAACCTCCAACTCCTGGGTTCAAGTGATTCTTGTGCCTCAGCCTCCTGAGTAGCTGGGATTACAGGCACCTGTCACCAGGCCTGGCTAATTTTTTTTTTTTTTTTTGGTAGAGACAGGGTTTTGCCATGTTGGCCAGGCTGGTCTTGAACTCCTGACTTCAGGTGATCTGTCCGCCTCAGCCTCCTGATTACAGGTGTGAGCCACCACGCCCGGCCAAGGGTTTTATTTATCAAAGATGAAAAATCTTATTTTGTGAAGCATCAACAAACAATGAATAACATCTGTTTTACTAAAAGACAATGAATAACTTTCTACATGATTCTTACCAGGTTCCACTTAAAAACTAGCTTTCATGGGCCTTTTAAGAATTCCATAGGTAAAACTAATCAGAGCTTCTTCAGATTTAGTTATTTTCCAAAGATTTGTTGCCTTCAGGAAAAAATAAAAGCTACCAAGAATAAAACAATTTTAGGAAATGGAATCTGTTAGTCATTGAAAGTTACTGTTCAATGACTAAATCTGATTTTGCCTAGTAACTGTTTTAAACTCTTTATAATAAAAGGTTTGACAACTCAAAAATATGCTAAATTGTAAATTGAAAAACCAATAATTACACAGTTTTATGCAGAAGCTATCTTGGTTGTCTTAGAACAAAGAAAAGTTTTCAAGTAAATATCTAATAAAAACACAATAGAAATTAAGTCACCTGTCTTGATTGTAAACAAGTAAATGTAGTTAATTTACTCCAGAAAACAAGGACCAGGAAATACAGAAAACGAAATTAGTTTCTCAAGTCCGTGGTATACCACAAGAACCTATAGAACTTTTTAATGACACAGATATAGAGGTTGCAATCCATGGGGATTTTGACTCAGTAAGTATGTGTAACAAAGGTTCTATGGTACCATAAACTAGATCTTTATTTTAAAGAAAGGAAAAAAATCCAACAATAAAGCCTTAACATAGAAGTAATACTTACCAGTACCGGAATTTTGAACCTAATGTAAAATAATGTGCAAAAAAATTCTTTTGAGGTGGAAGTGGTCTGTCCAAACGGAAGAATGTGTGATGTTCTACACATGCTTTCCACAAATTTTTACATGCTCTGTAATTCACCATATTAAATCCCAATAGTGTTTCTCTAGATTCATGCTGTAATAAATGACAAAATGCAGAGAATACCAGGAAAATGTCAGGATCTAATGCTCCATTTAATTTATTTTTGACAGATAAATTATTCTAGTCTTGCAAACATGAACTTGTTAATGATATAGAAAGAATCTATAGGATGTTTTATCTAGGATCTGTTTTGATTATCCAATAAAAAGGCAATGAAGTATATGAAAAAGTCTACAAAATCTGAACATTGTTCAGTCATTTTTTTTTTTTTTTTTGAGACAGAGTCTCATTCTGTCACCCATGCTGAAGTGCAGTGGTGCGATCTTGGCTCACTGCAACCTCTGTCTCCCAAGTCCAAGCAATTCTTGTGCCACAGCCTCCCAAATAGGAGGAATTAAAGGCATGCACCACCAGGCCCAGCTAATTTTTTATATGTTTAGTAGAACTGGGGTTTCACCATGATGGCCAGGCTGGTCTTGAACTCCTGACCTCAGGTGATCCACCTGCCTTGGCCTCGCAAAGTACTGGGATTACAGGCGTGAGCCCCCATGCTGGCCTTGTTCATTCATATTACAACTCTTAGAAACTTTTACCTTAGATCATAGTTAGAAATGAGTTCAAACTTTTAATATGTATCTGTTTTCAACATTTACTAGCTATGACTCTTTCAAAATATAATTCAAGGTCATAAATAAAATGTTAAAATACATCATCACAACTTTAACAATATTCCTAATTTAAAATATCTGTCTAGATTGTAAATAAATAACAACATTCAGCAGGCTGAACACTATTTAGAATTCAAAATTTAAAATCAGCACTAAAATAATTTTCCATTTTCTTGAAAACTGGTACAAATTTCTAAATAGATAATTTCATTAAAGTAAACCATATAAAGCAATGTCCACATCTCATAATTGCACAGCTGATTTTCACACAATAAATACAACCATTTAACCTTTATCCAGTTCAAGAAATAGATCATTACCACCAGCAGAGAAGTAATATTTATCTCCCATTTCTACCAGATTACCTTCCCAAAGGTAATCACTCTTCTGACTTTATCACCATAGTAGAGTCATACTTGTTTTCAAACTTTATGGTACAAACATGGAATCACACATGTGTCTTTAGGTCTGGCTTTTGTTCAGCATTACGTTTCTGATATAAATTCAAAGTTTATGAAGTAGTAATTCACTCATTTCCACAGTACTCTGTGAATTTAAGTTAATTTATCCACTTTACTGTTGATAGACATTTGACATTTCTAGTTTGGGGACTTAAGAAGAATGCAGCCAGGCATATTCCTGTATGTTCTCTGGTGTACACATATGCACATTTTTTGTTGTTGGGTCATATGATGCACACATATGCTCAGCTTTGCTAGATAATGCCCAACAGTTTTCCAAAATGGGTAGATCAACATACACTCCCTCCCACCAGTAGCATATGTGGCATACATTCACCAACTACTGGTTTATCAATCTCTCTTCTTTACTATTCTGTTGTGTATGTAGAGGTAGCACATTCTGGTTATAATCTGAACCTCCTTCATAATTATCGAGGTTCAGTGTTAATGGCCATGTGGATATCCTCATTTGTGAAGAGTCTGTTCAATTCGCTAGCATATATTTCTATTAGGATGCATGTACAACCAAGGATTCTGTGTGTATTATATAATGTCTAAGATATTTCACTGTCTTAGTGGTATCTTTTGATGAACAGAGTTAATTTGAACATAGTCCAAATCATGAATTTTTTGTTATAAAGGTTTCCTTCTATGCCTTGTTAAAGAAACCCTTACCCATCAAAAGTTTATTAAGGTATTTCCTGTGACTAATCCATAGTAAAATGCCCACGTATAAAGTAGTAAACTAGCATATTAGAAGGGAATATGCTTAAAACATCACTTCTTCATTACCAGAAAATTAAGTCTTAAGTATGATTAACGTTGTTTTGTTTGCACTAACATATATAGTTTATATGTCTTACCATATGCCATAAACATTATGCAAAATAACAGAAAATGTCTCAGCTACTACAATGCACTAATGCTTCTCACTGTCAGCATCTAAGATGCATACATTTTCACCCATTTTGACACTTGTATACTTTTCAAAAAGTCTATAAGTAATTTCTATATTCTATCAATCATATGTGAAATGTAACAAAAATTTTTCCTGCCCAATTTGTAAACAACGTACACAAAATGTTGTACTGAGAGATAAGTACATTGTATGAAGTTTGAGTATTTAAAAACAAAAGAGATATTTTAGAGAGGAAACAATAACAAGGCCACCTTCTGCAGAATATGCCTGTATATTATCTTTTTTTTTTTTTTTGAGATAGAGTCTCGCTCTCTTGCCCAGGCTGGAGTGCAGTGGTGCGATATTGGCTCACTGCAACCTCCACCTCCTCGTTTAAGCGATTCTTGTACCACAGCCTCCTAAGCAGTGGGAAATATAGGTGTGTGCTAACACATCCAGCTATCTTCTTGTATTTTAGTAGAGATGGGGTTGCACCATGTGGACCAGGCTGGTCTTGAACTCCTGGCCTCAAGCAATTCACCCATCTGAGCCTCCCAAAGTGTTGGGATTACAGGCCTGAGCCACCACGCCTGGTCTGTATACTGTCTTTACTTTCTTTTCTCCCATCAGACAGGTTGTAATGTGCGTATGCTGTAAGAGAGTTTGAGGAAGGCATATCTCACCCAAGAGCATGAAAATCTAATCATCATGCTTATGAATCACAAAAAGATCCCTATACGCTTTCTTTAATCAATTGTCAGTTAGATTTTGCTGCTGTTATCACTTATTGGTAAATATGTTTTTAACTGGTACACTACTTCAAAAAATGAGTGTAAGGATTAAATGCTACAAAAATGATCTACCAGGCACACAGTAAGTTCTCAATAAATGGTGGATATTATAACGATTATTATAAATATTAGTAACACTAGTATTATGATGGGATATTATTAGAAGTTAAATTAGAAAAGTTGACTTCTACAGTGCCATCTATGATTACTTAAAGTAAAATATTTGTCCTACAGTTTCCAGATAACAATATTGTACTTTAATCACCTAAATTTTAAAACAAGTAAAAGAATTTCCATTATCAGCACTTGTCATAATATCCCCAACCTGGAAATCACAAAGCTGTCCACTAACAGCAGAATAAATGAATAAATTATGGTATAGTCATTCAGAGGAATACCATATATAAATGGAATGAACTAATGTTATATGCAACAACATAGATGAATCTTACAAAAAAATGTTAAGGGAAAGAAGGCAGACGATAAAGACAACAACTGTATAATTTCATTTTTTAAAGTTCAAATATAAGCAAACTAATCATGGTCAGACAAATGAGAGTAATGTTTACCTTCCAGGAGTTTTAATGACTGGAAGTGGACAGCAGCTCCAGCAGCAACATTAAAGGATCTGGGGTGCTGATAATGTTCTACACATTAGAAGGAGGTACATATTCTACATATATGGATATGTTCACTTCATCAAACTGTGTACTTAAAATATGCACATTTTCAGTATTACGTTTTATTTCAATAAAAATTCTCTTAAAAAAAAAAACTCTATATTTTATGAACATAAACAATAAACTATAGTTTATAATCACTAAGTAGCTCAATATCCTCTGACACAACAGAGCTGATTCAAAGACTTTTTTTTTTTTTTTCAAGAGGCATTGCT
>PVKP010034500.1:0-24168 GCA_004027715.1 Plecturocebus donacophilus
ACAAGCAAGAACTCAGAGACTTCATTACCACCAGGCCTGTTTTGCAACAACTTCTGAAAGAAGCACTATATACAGAAACGAACAACCAGCATCAGTTATCCTAAAAACTTATCAAAAAGTAAAGAATATTACAACAATGAAGAATTTACATCAACTAATGGGCAAACAGCTAGTTAGCCTTAAATAACAGTATTAAATTTACATATATCAATATTAAGCCTAAACTTAAAGGGATTAAATGCCCCAATCAAAACACACAGACAAACTGAATAAAAAGTTAAATCCCATCGGTACGCTGTATTCAGACCTTTCTTATAGGCAAGGACACAGAAAGACTTAACGTAAAGGGTTGGAGGTAGATCTACCAACCTAATGGAGAGTTAAAAAAAAAAAACAAAAAACAAAAAACCGGATTTGAACTCAGACCTGGAACAAGCAAATTTAATAAATATTTACAGAACCTACCACCCCATATCTACAAAACATATATTTTTTTCAATATTATATCATACCTATTCTAAAAGTGATCACATAATAGGAAATAAATCACTTTTTAGTAATTGCATAAGTATTTCACAGATTTAAATGAAATCTTGAGCAATAGAGCAAGATTCTTGTTCTCTCTCCCTTTCTTTCTTTTTTCTCTTTTATTCTACTTCTTTCTCTTAAAAAAAAACTTCCCCTCTCTCTCTCTCTTTTATTCCTCAAAAAAGAAAAAGAAAAAAAAAAACACCTACTGTTTCAGGATGCATATCTCATTCTCCATGATGTGATTATCTCACATTGGATGCATTTAAAAAAAAAAAGACATGCTTAAGAAAAAGACTCCAGAAATAGAATATATTTTCAATACATGTATGCACAAAGGACTCGTACTTACAAATCAATAAGAAAAAATAATGTCAACCTAATTTATTAAATGAACAAAATGTTAAATATTCACTACACAAACGAGGATTCCAATCAGCCAGTAACATAAAACAAAGTATTCAACTCCACTCATTATCTAAGGAATGTAAATAAAAACCACAACGAGATATTCTTACATAACAATCCGAATAGTTAAAGAAGAAAAACTAATTCTATTAAGTGTTGGCAAAGAAATGATGCAACTAGTACTCTCCAACATTATTTGTGAAAGAGTATACCAGTACAACCATTTGGAAAATTCTTTGATGGTATTTGCTAAAGCTGCACATATATGTGCTTTATTAATCAGTAATTCCAATTCTATATAGTCGGTCAAAAGAAATGTTTACATACAAGCATTAAAATACATTTTACAAGAAAGTTAATTACAGGTATTCATAATGTACAAAAACTTGGATACAACATAAATGTCCCTTAATAGAATGGATAAATTGTGAAATATTCATATAATGAAATACTATACACAACAAATGAAAAGGAATGAACTACTGCAGCATGCTGCAACAGAGGCTCATAATGACAATGGTTTATTGTTCATGTTTAACATTTACTGCTCATGCTACTTTTCTATTGCGAGTTGCCTCTGGCTCTACTTTTGATCATCACTAATCCTGGGTCTGGTATAGCAGAGCAAACTATATCTAAAATATTACCAGTCTATGGGGCAAAGTGAAAAGAGACACAGAGAAATACAGTGGCACTTAAAATTTCTACCTGAAAGTGATCTGTGTTCCTTCTACCAGTATTTCATTGGCCAAACTAGGTCACATGGTCATTCCTGAGTTCAATAACACAGAGATGTATACTCAGCCCACTGAGGATAGTATAGCAAGAGGAGAACTGGAATATTTGGAAAATAGTTGTCCAATCTACCACAGAGGCTGAGAAAGTGAGTATCTGGTTCCTGTCTTGGGCAACTTAGATTCATGTTTTATATCTGTCTGGTTTACTAGAATGGGAGACAGAGGATTCAGAAGCATATGATTTATTGACAGTGCTTGATAGGAAAAGTCCTGGAAAGTAGTGAGCAAAGCAAGATAAAGATAGGGAAAGGATCAAACTGTTTAAACCTGTTCATGGTAGGGCACATCTGACTTTATTATTCCCAAAATTTCTATATAGATATTTACTTTCTCTCTGTCTCTTTCTCTCTCACTCTGAATACCAGTGGGCTTTTCTAGAATTCATTCATGAACAATTTATTTTCCAAAGATCTTCTGCTTGCATTTTACCCACAGACAATCTTCAGATTCATACAGAAGCCAATTCTTTTTTTCCGTAGAGGAAATTGCTAACAGTCCACAGAATGTTTCATCTATACCTCATTTAGATTTTACTTCTTGATAGAATCAATGACATTCTATGGTTTATGTGATTCACCAGTTCACTGTCAGAAACCAAGAAATCCTCTTGTGTGCAAAGCCTAGAGCTTGGTGGAATCAAGTATGTGATAACTATTCTTTCACCATTTCCCAAAGTCATCCCTAAAGGACCGAGCTTTTTCTGCTACATCTGTTACAAAGAATATGAAACTGAGTATGTTAAAAGTTTCCATTACATTCTCTGCTTCTACTTAAGAACATTCTTCCTGGATTTTCTCAATTGGATGGCTTGCCTTGTTTTTGCTAATACAGTCTTTTACATCTCCAGTGAATCACTTCTCTAAACAATCTCATTGCACAATAAAAATGAGCTTTAGCAAAAAGTAAATGATTTGCTTTCTTGCTGTAGACAAATTTCTGCTCTATTGTGACAATGAAACATGAACACATCAATAATACTCAGTATGCACCTAGGTCTTACTTCTGTGATGTGTAGCAAAAACACTAAATCAGGACCTTCAAACTCTTCCAACATTCTTTGGGTGCAGTGTTTTTAAATATTGACTCCACATTAGGATGACGTATGGAGTTTTTATAAAATAACAGTGCCTGGACCCCAACTAGTGGGTTGGACCTCACTCTTCTAGTGTGCATACCTGCCCTGTAGAGATAGAAACTAAAAGCTATATTCCTCCAACTCTCTTGAAGCCATAGTATACTGAGGGAATGTGTTCTCTTTCCGGGTCCACAAGGGGGCGTAGTTTTAAGGCAAGAACTTCCCAGTGCCATACCCCACTCCCATCTCTCTCCATCCGGGAGCTTTAACTGTCTTTGTTTAAATTTTCACTCACGCAAGAAGAACCAAAAGTCAGTCACTCCAGTGGAAGTTTAAAGGAACTATTTTCATTGGCCAGGGGACTTGGAGAAGGAGAGAATTCCTCCCAGGTTAAAAGTCCTTGTCTTCCTCATCCGGGAGGACTTTCCCCCTCTGGGATCCCCTACCACTCTCATGGAAGCTGCTTTTCTTCTCCTAAACTCCATCTCTCTCTCAATTCCCTTCAGTGTGGAAGCTCTTTCCTCTCCTGGATTCCATCTTTCTGGATTCTCTCACTCAGTGTGAGAGGAGTTTTCCTTCTCTGGTTTTCCCCCTTTGGGAACCCTTCTCACTCAGTGTGAGAGTGGCTTTTCTTTCTCTCACTCAGTGTGAGAGCTAGCTGTTTCTTTCTCTTTCTTCTTTTTCTCTCCCTGCCTAAATAAATCACTTTCTGCGAACACTTTTTGAGTCTGGTACTTACAAGCGCACTGTGCCATGGTCTCCTCTCCCATTCTTGGGTGAGTAATAGACCAAGAACCTAGAGAAACATCCTCTCAGGGGAGCTGAGGGCTCCCCTGAACCCCAAAACCCCAACAATAGGATGTAATTTTGTGTCTAAGTAGCCAGGGCTTCAGCAAAACTAAACTTTAGAAATCATTGAGGAAAGAGGCAATATTGCAAGCATCTGTTTCACCAGGGAAGCCTGTGGCTGCAGGAATGGCTCTGGAGCCTACAGTTCTTGTGCTTCCTTGAGCGCTGGATCTTACCCGTCACGGGTGCAACTATCCACACTCCCACCAATGATGCATAAGGTCCCCTACATCCCCGCCTCCTCTTCAACACTTGGCAATATCAAGCCTTTTAATTTTTTGCTAGTCTAATAGGTATAAAGTAATTTAAAAGTGCTGTTTTAATTGGAACTTCTCTGATTACTAAGATTCTGAGCATCTTTCATGTGTGTCATTTCCCCCCACCTTCTGTAAATTGCTTCTTCACACCATTTGTTATTCCTTGGGGTTATTATCCCTACTTCGTTATTTTTAAGAGTTCCTAATATAGTCTACTTGCTAACACCTTTTCAGTTTGTCTTTGCCAATGGTGTTATTCAAGGAATGGAAATCTTTAATTTTGATGACTCAAATTCAATCAAGTTTTTTAGTCTTAGGGTTTATGCTTTTTAAATTTTGTTTCAGAAGTTCTTCCCTACCTTTAGGCCATAAAGATACTCTCCTTTATTGTCTTCTGTTAACTAAAGGTTATCCTTCACCTTAAGATCTTTAACTCATCCAGGGTCCACCCTTCTCCAGTAGGTACCTAGAGATGTTGGACAGGATGTAGTTTTATTTGCTTTTTTAGAGTGAGATCATTCTCCCAATGCCATCTCCTAAACAAAACATCCTTCCCCTATTGATTGGTGCTGCTAACTTTATCTTATGTTAATTCCCCATACATTAATATGTTGTTTTCTGAGATCTCTCTTCTGTTCCATTGATCTGTTTTTTTCTTGCACAAATACTAAACTGTTTTTATTATCAGGCCTACCCTTATCCTTTATTTTTATTTTTGAAATTGACTTTGCTCTCTCATATCTATTAGAAAATTGTGAGATATATCATATACTTGAAGTGTATAAAATAGATATAACCTTCTATAAGACAGTTATAAAAAAACACCAATGTAAACCACCATCTAGGTTAAAATATAATATACTAATACCCCAGAAGCCTCCGCTGTACCTTTCCTTGACTGCCTTCCTTGAAGCAACAAATGTCCTAACTGTTATGATATTCATCATCTTTCTGTTCTCTCTAGTTTAACCTCCTAGGCATGTATCTTCAAACATTGTTTGATTTTGCTTCTTTTAGAATTTCCCTAAAACAAAATCATACTACATGAATTATTTTTATTTTCTTTAGCTCAACATTATTTGTAAAATTCATCCATGTTGTTAGCAAATATCTCTAGTTGTGGGATAAATTGCTGTCCATATTTCATTGTATGAATGTACTATATTTATCCATTTCAAAGTTTATAGACCTTGTATTGTTTTGATTTTTTAGTTTCTTTTAATATAAAGATATTTTACACTCATTCACTACGTAATTTCCTCAATAGTTATAGAATTATAATGATTTCCAAGCTCTTTTTGAGTCAGTTTAAGGAACTGGTAGAGTATACTAGCTGCTTACCAAAATCCTTTTTATCTGGGCACGAGGCGACCGAGCTGTATTAGTCCATTCTCACACTGGTATAAAGAAATACCTGAGGCAGGGTGCAGTGGCTCATGCCTGTAATTCTAGCACTTTGGGAGGCCAAGGTGGGCAGATAGTCTGAAGTCAGAAGTTCAAGATCGGCCTGACCAAAAGTGGTGAAACCCTGTCTCTATTAGAATTTAAAAAATAGCCGGATGTGGTGGCATGCACCTGTAATCCCAGCTACTCAAAAGGCCGAGGCAGGAGAATTGCTTGAACTCAGGAAGTGGGAGTTGTGCACTCCAGTCTCAGCAACAGAATGAGACTCTGAGAAAGAGAGAGAGACAGACAGAGAGAGAGAGAGAGAGAGAAAGAGAGATGAAACGGAGGAAGGGAGGAAAGGAAGAAAGGAAGAAAGAGAAAGAAAGGAAAGAAAAAGGCTGAAGACTGGGTAATTTATAAAAGAAAGAGGTTTAATAGACTCACAGTTCTGCATGGCTGGGGAAGCCTCTGGAAACTTACAGTCATGGCAGAGGGGGAAGGCAGGCACCTTCTTCACAAGGCAGCAGGAAAGAGTGAACAAGAGCAGGGAAAACTGCCTTATAAAACCATCATGACAGAATCATGGCAGAGAAAGAAGTAGGTACCTTCTTCACAAGGCAGCAAGAAAGAGTGTGAAAAAGAGCAGTGCAAACTGCTTTGTTAAAACCATCAGATCTCATGAGAACTCACTCACTATTGCAAGAACAGTACGGGGGAAACTCTCCCTACGATCCAATCACCTCCCACTGATCCCTTCCTCCACAAGTGGAAATTAAAGGGATTACAATTCAAGATGAGATTTGGGTGGGGACACAGCCAAACCATATCACCAGCTAAACTAAATTTTCCAGCTTCCTTCCAGTTAGCTATAATTACATGACTATGCTCTTATCAATAGAATGTCAGTGGAAGTAGTCTGTGCCATTTCCAAGTTGGGCCCAAAGACATTTGATGTGTCTTCTCACACTCTGATTCTTCTTTCCATGGCTGGAATCCAATATGATGGTGAGTGAGTCTTGACTAGGAAGCTAATGGCAATGCCCCACAGAGTGCAAGCAACTCAGTGGAAAGCTCTTAGTCCTCTGAAGTATCAGAATTTTCATACTGATTTGGAATAATTATCTGAAATCTCTTATGTGAAAGATAATATAAATATTCTAAAAATTTAGGGGATACTTCTATACCATTGTCATATAACATATATTAACTCTAAATGTTATGTATAGTAACTCTTTTAATACTCTTACCAACCCTAGGTAATATTATTATTATCTCAATTTTAAAGATTTATTACCAGCTAAAGGCAGTAGTTACTATTATTATCTATTTTTTTTTAAACTGAGGCTCAGAGAAAGCCAGATTTGCACAGTTAGTAAGTGACTGAACTGGGATTCAAATCTAGAAAATTAGACTCCCAGATCTGTGCTTTTATCCACTGTGATGCACCACCTTCCAGCAATGTCTATGTCCTTTAGGCCACTATAGTTGGAGTCTTTGTTTCAACAGCTTAGCATGACCTTAAAAATACAGAAATTTGAACCTAGATAAACATGTGGTTAGAGCAGAACTAAGGAAACAGATTTCACACACAGGCTGCAAAAATAAGGACTCCTGTACTGTCATCACAAAATATTTTGTAAAACGATCTCTGGCAGTAACTTGAAAGGTTGATCAATTTACCCAGAGAGCAACCAGACTGTTGATGTGTTGGGGATTCCTTGATGCTTTTAGCAGAGGTCAGTTTAAAAAAAAAATGTGTTTTCAAATGAGAACTAGTAGGCCAGATATGGTGGCTTATGTCTGTAATCCCAGCTCTTTGGGAGGCTGAGGGGGCAGATTATCTGAGGCCAGGAGTTTGAGACCAGCCTGGCCAACATGGTGAAACCTTGTCTCTACTAAAAATACAAAAATTAGCTAGGTGTGATGTTGTGTGCTTGTAATCCCAACTACTCGGGGGGCTGAGGCAGGAGAATCACTTGAATGCAGAAGGCAGAGGCTGCAGTGAGCTGAGATCATGCCACTGCACTCCAGCTAGGGTGACAGAGTGAAACTCTGTCTCAAAAGTAAAATAAAATAAAATAATATAATATAGAGAACTAGAGGTGTAAAGAAAAAAGCTACAGAGAATGTCTAGAAATATGGTCCTATACCCTTAACACCAGGAGGTAAAATTGTTATAGCTCACAGCCTTTCTCAATGCCTCTAAATTAGGAAAACTAGTCATGGGAGATTATATTAAAGGTGTTGCCTCTTCTTGCTCATGTATTCTGATGGCCTCAAAAGACACAGCATTTAAATGAGAGAGAGGGAAATGGGTCATGGTAACCAGGAAGTAAAGTTGGCTTTAACACCATGCTCTGAAATGAAATCTGGGTGACATTGCTGGCACATGCAACCAAACAGACCCAGAAGCCTATCGAGTTTCTAAGGTATTTATATTTCAAAAGCAACAGAAGCATGGCCTGAAAATGTCCTCAGACTCTCAAACCTACACCTGTAGGAAATGGATACTAAAATTACATGATCTTTTCAAGACCCGCTTCAGAGGTGGCCTTAAAGCATAACAGACTAGGAAGAATTTCCAAAGTGCAAAATTTGGAATTATAAAGGACATGGGAAATTACACCATGGTCAGGACAGGGAACCATCTCAGTTCCTCTCTGGTGGAATAATAATGTTATTGCTATGCAATGAGAAAAGAAATAACTTTTCAGTGACTGTCAAAGTATATTCCATTTTTCCTTTATTGTCCTAAGACTGCTTATTGTATTTATTCTGATCACACTCTAGATTATAATCTAGATGTGCTGGTGGATAATGATTTTGTTTTCCAGGCTTCCACATGCAGCCCTAATGGACCTAATGTGGAGGTCAGAACATCACCAGAGATACTGTACTTTGGAGTGGGTACAGAAATTGGACGAGGCTTAGGGTTTTATCCCTTGGTGAGGGATAAGGGAGTCAATGTGTGAGAGAAGGGTACAGATGGCTATTTGGTGCCCAGATGACAGGCACAGACTGCTAATTGCTCACTAAAATTTATCTTTGTCCTTGAACATATGTCTCTCCAGTCATGTGACATTACCCATTTCTTTTTGCAATTAGTTAGGTATGGCCAGGTGGCTAGATTTTGACCATTAGAAGGGAATTAAAGGTGCTGAGTACGATTGCTGGTCCTGGGCCTTAACACTTTGGGTACTTCTCCTTTACATTCTCTCTAGTCTTTCTTCTTCCGGTTTGATGGAACACAGACACAGTGTTGACTTGGATTCAACCATGCAGATAACTGCAGTCACTAGGAATGGTTAGTAACATAAGCCACTCACTGCTTAAGATTCACTCTCTATGCAGCTCCCTCAATGCTCTGTCCCTGGAGGCATTATGAACTCCACCAATAGCTCCCTTGCCTTCTGCCTTCTAGTTCAGAGAGTGGAATGAGTTAAGTCAGGATGTTTATTCCCTCTATGCTCTCTGTGCTGAGCTATCACAGGTTGGCTTCATCCTGCTACCAATGGCTATAGCACCTGTTGGGAGAGTCTTCACTTTGGCTACTCTCTTCTTGTGCCAGTAACCGCTTCCATCCCTTATTCCTTCAAACCTAAAGATGGAAAGAGCTCCTGTCCCATTGCTAGCACTGGAGTATTGCATTGCATCTTGTTAGTTTCCTTAGCCTTCCCATCCTTGTGTCAATAATCCCCTTAAAGAACATCCTTCAATGGCCCTTTTCCTGAAGGATCTGATGAGTGGGGTATCCGAATAATCCCATCAAGAGAAACTCTCCTACTAATAACTCTCCCAAGAACTGTTAGATGAGAGATAAATAAATACCCATGTTTTTTAAGCCACTCTATTTTTTATTTTATTTGTTATAGTAATTTAGTCTAACCCTAATTAATAGAGTATGATATATTTTTTCTAGAAGTGTGTTCATTTCATTAAATTTTCAAATTTGTTGGCATAAAGTGATTCATCGACTCCTCTTTCTCTAAGGTCTATAGCATCTGCATGTTTTATTTTTCATTCTAAAATTGGATATTTGAGCCATTATTTTTCTTGATTGTCTCATAACATGGGTATTAGTTTTTATCAATCTTTTTAAAGAATGAACTTTTAAGGTTTGTTCAATTACTCCATTATATGTTCATTTTCTATTTCATTAATTGTACTAGTTATCAAGCAAATTACTTTGGAACTCAGCAGCTAAAAAGAATAGAAATGTTTATTTATCATAACACATTCTTTCTGTGAGCAAGGCAGAAATGGTAGTGTTATTGTATGATCTGACCTTGACAGTCACACATCATCTTTTCTAGAATATCCTATTGGTTACACAAGTCAGCCATATTTGATGTTGGAAGGGGATATGCAAGAGCATGAATACCAGGAAGTGAGGTTGTTGGGTTCAGGTTGGGGTTCTGGTATTGGGGTTAGAGTAGGCATACATAGGAGAGCCCCCCACATCTGCCCACCACCAGGAATGTCAGGTGACCATCAAGTGATGGTCAGGTGGTTATTAAACTGTTTCACTAAAATAATAATTGGATGCAGCTGGCACCAGAGAAAGGCAATCTCCCAATAGACAGAAAATACCTGAAGCTGGTGATCAGCAGCTTTCTGATAAGATCTCAGGATCTTGGCTTGGGTGAGTGGGTCCAAGCATGCACACTAAGAGGCAAAATGGCAGTTTAACTGATACATGACCTGCCACTAGGAACACTCAACTGGTAAGGGAAAAATGCCTCAAGAGAGCCTGTGAACAGCTTCAGTAAACACATTGCACATGCGACCCCTCCCAAGTGCTGGCAGGCTACTGTGTATGCGGACAGCCCAAGGGAAGAATGACAGGAGAAGAAATGCAAACCACAGAATCATACCAATGTATAAAAACCCTTAAGTCAAAGGTCAGATGAGGCACTTGGATCTCTCAGGTCACCCACTTAGCCCTTTTCCAAGTGTACTTTACTTCCATTCATTCCTGCTCTAAAACTTTTAAATAAACTCACACTCCTGCTCAAAAACCTGCCTCAGTCTCTCACTCTGCATTATACACATAAGATGAATTCTTTCCTTTGAGGAGGCGAGAATTGAGCTGCTATAGAGCTGTACAGATTCGCCAGTACAAACATGACTTGGATACATTCCCTATTGGTAAGACACCTCTATGCCTCACCTTCTTAGGCTGGAGGCATTCAACCCCCATACACAGTTTCCTTCTCCCTTTTCACTCTCCCACTTACTAATCAACTCCCAGAATGGCTCCTCTCAGCCATAGTGGCTCTGCCTCCCATGGATGATCTCTCAGCTCTCCCTGATGGTGGCTCACAGGAGTGAAAAAAAATGTTAGAAACTGCACCAAGTAGACCTGAGACACTAAGGCCCTCCTGGACAGGAGGCTCATGAAAGGGGTAGGGCTAAAGCCTAAGACTGTGCAATGTCTGGGATTTCCTCTGTCTTTCCTATTAAAATGGGCTATTTTCCTAAAACCAACAACACCTATTATGTTGTCTCTCTGTGCATTCTGAAATGGACTTGCATATCCACCAGACCATCTACCTCAGGGGCAAGTCTGCCTTTTCTCCACTTTCACTCTGCATGCCACACAACTTCCTTCTCTGCTCAGACACATACTCCCGCTTTGTTATTCATATGCCTGAGCTCTTGCTGTGTTTGCAAAGCAGCAAAGAGATGGGCTCCCTTGTGGATTTCTGTTGGCTCATTTCTGGGACAGACACTTATCAGAACCCTGACTCTGCCAGCTCCTTATGACTTACCATATGCATTTCATTTCTGTTATGCTCCAGGGCCAAGTTTTTGGTGTCTTTTGATGCTGTTTATCTGCTGCACAGGATCTCATTCTAGCTTTTTAAGGACGCCACCTACCTGCCTTTATTTTTTTAGTAAGCAACCCTTTGGGAGGAGAGAAAATTCTTCCTTTGCCATTTGCAAACCCTTATTCTAAGCCCCAAGTCTTCTGGAGGTTCCTCCTGTATGTCAAGAGGGCAAAAAAATGCTGCCCTTTTGAATCCAAGGGCTGCTGTTTTTGCAAGCACATGAAGGCTTTCCATGGGAATTCCTCTGGCTTCTTTCCATTTCCTCCTGTAGCAGGGGGATTATCTTGTCTGTTTAAGCATTTGTTCTCCATGTTACCCTGGGAGGGTAAGGAACCCCAAATACCCCTAAATGGAGGGTAAGGAACCCTCCATTCTTCTAGTCACTTCCATACCCTTTTCAATATGTATAAGGACCTTCAAGGTCATATTCGAAGGGAGGGAAGTCCAACCCCTTGCAGCAGTTGGCTGAAAAACAGGCTTCTCATCTAACTAAAGAACATGGGAAATAGAAATATCAGAAAAGAGATAATCATTTTGTTGCTAGAAATGCCCCAAGTGAGAGTCATCTTAAGGTCATAGAGACAAGGATACAGGCCAGCTCAAGGCTGCAGGCACAATAGACAAAAGTACTCATAGGACAGAGAAGAAGGCTGGTCCCAGGCTATAGGCACAGATTACCATTAGAACAGAGATGAAGGAAGAAGGCAAGATTGGGGGTTCCCAGCAAGACCAGTTCATTCTGGACCCCCAAACTCTAAAAAGAAAAAGCCTAATATTTTTCTGTAATACAGCCTAGGTTGAATACAAGCTCAGGGACCAGGAATCTTGGCCAGAAAATGGAATCATAAATTTTAATATGATCTATTGACTAGATTTGTTTTGCCAGCAGCAGGGAAACTGGGCAAAAATCTCCTATGTACAGGCCTTCATAGTCCTAAGAAATAGCTCTGATCTTTGTTGGGCTTATAAAATGGATCCAGTGATGATAGCAGCCATAGTCAGGCAGCCCCCTCCTGTTGATTTGGGAGACCTCTTATGGGGTTTATCCAGGTCTCAAGCCCCAGAGGAATCAAGAGCAGAGCTTAGTTCAAACTCCACTGCCCTTTCTATCCTATCATATCCAAGTCTCCCAGCCCTGATCCTTTCCTTCCCTACCCAGGGCCACCCTCTAGATACCACCCCCTTAAGTTATGCCCTTTCAAGAGGTTAGCGGCCCCAGTGGAGCCACTAGAGTCCAAACTCTATTCACTATGCAAGGCCTAAAGCCAAATTAAAATGGAACTAGGGAAGTTTATGGAAGGCTCTAACAAATACATTAAAGGGTCCCATAAGGCAAGCTTGACATTTAAACTCACATGGAGGGACCAGTCATACTAGGGCAAACTCTGTCTAAGGGAGAATGTGGATCTATTATGGAAGTGGCCCAATAATTTGCAAATGCAATGCATATGACCGACCCTGGTGGCTACTCTGTTGGGGGGAGGGCCACAACAGTTTCTCAGGTGGACCTCATTCGGGATTACAATATCCAGTGGGGCATGTGGACAAGCGGCCACATATTCCTCTGTCTGGTAGAAGAAATGAAAGCTAGCAGAGCAAAACCTGTGAACTTTAGTAAATTGGCCTTAATAGATTAAGGCCTTTTTGAAACCTCCACTGCTTTTCTAGGGAGGCTGTAAGAGGCTCTAATGAAGTATATTAACTTAGACCCAGAGACACCAGAAGGGCAACTGGTCCTAAAGGACAATTTCCTAACTCAGGCAGCCCCAAATGCTCAGATATTTGGAAGAAACTCCAGATATTTGGAAGAAGCTCCAAAACTAGCACTAGATCCTAACACCCCTATGCCTGATACCCTCAAAATAGCTTCCTCAGTCTTTTGCAACCAGGACCAGGAGGAAGAGGAAAGGGTTCAGGAAAAAGGAGATGTGAAAGAAAAAGAGGTAGCTCCAACTACTGGCTGCTGTACGAGTCTGTTGCCCTCAGAATACCCTCCCAGGTAACTGCCATTGGTGTGGGAAGCCAGGCCGCTTAAAGGCAAACAGCCCCAATGGGACAGATGGAAAAAAGATCTGCATGGCTTGCCCCTTATGCCACAAGCTCAGCCACTGGATCTGAGACATCCCTGAGGACCAAAGGGCTCCTGGGACAGAATCCCAACCTCTGATGACCTTGTGCTGAAGGGGCCTTATGCTCTGGCCAGCTCCTGGATTGAACATCCCTACTGAGGGCACGGTGCTAAGGGCTGCTTTGGATGTGGCAGGTAGGACTGTAAGGTTTCTTTTGGACGTAGGAGCTGTCTGCTCAGTTCTTACCTCTTTTCCTGGGTAATTATCCTCCAAATCCTGCCAGGCAATGGGGTAAATGGGGCACCCATAACCTAGAGCTTTGCTTCTTCTCTGTGCTGCCTGTGTGGATAAATGGTATTTTCTCATTCATTTTTAGTGATGCCAGAATGTCCTATGCCACTTTTGGGTAGATATGTTTTGTTTAGACTAGGGGTTCAGTTAACCTTTCCTCTAGGGCCAACACCCCCTCTTCCAAATGCAATCTTATTCCTGAAGGTAATCACACACAAGGATGAACTGCCCACAGACATTCCCATTAATCCAGAGGTCTGGGCCCCAGGAATACCAGGAAGGGCCATAATGGCTATGCCTATGGTAATTCAGCTCAAGGATCTTTCTAGTTATCCTTGCAGAGTGCAGTTTCCTATTCAGCTGAAGGCCAAAGAGGAACTTCAGCTCCTGATTTAAAAATTTCTAAAACATGAATTAATATCCTGTAACTCATCCTATAACACCCCTATCTTACCTGTTAAAAAGAGTAATGGAGAATAAAGGTTAGTCTGGGACCTGTGAGTCATAAATGAGGCAGTAGTCTGAATACACCCAATGGTCCCCAACTCATATGTAATTCTAAAAGTACCTCTAAATGCTCAGTGGTTTTCAGTATTAAACTTCAAAAATTTCTTCTGTATCCCCCTAGACCGATCCTCCCAATTTATATTTGCATTTGAGTGGGAGAATGAAAAAGGAAGAAGTTAACAGCTCAACTGGACAATACTTCCACAAGGTTTCAGAGATAGTCCCCATTTCTTTGGGAAAGTGTTAGCTAGATATTTGCAGGAACTAAGTCTTGATGGGGGAGAGCATCTCCTACAGTATGTGGATGACCTGTTAATCTGCTCCCCAACAAGAGAGTTAGGAATCTAACATCTAAACTTTCTGGTAGACAGAAGGTACAAGATGTCCGAGACCAAGACATAGCTACTGAGACAAGCAGTCCAATACCTGGGGATAATCCTGACCCCCAAAGAATACAAACTCTCTGCAGAATAGATACAGGCCATCCTTAGAATACTTACCCTAAGCCCCTGAAAGCAACTTTGAGCTTTTCTGGGGATCACACGATTTGCAGACTTTGGATACTGGAATGTGGTTGAATTATTAAGTCCTTATATCAGGTTCTAAAAGAAGGGACTGATAGAGACACAATCTCAGGGAAAAGAATCAGAAGCAACCCTTTGGGCAGTTAAAAACTGCCCTGTCACAAGCCCCAGCCCTTGGCCTACCCATAACAACCAAACCATTTCAGTTTTTCATCACTGAAAGGCAAAGGGTAGCCCTAGGACTGCTAAGTCAATCTTTGGGCCAGTTAAACATGCTGTAGGTTATTTGTCAAAGAACCTTGACCCAGCAGCACAATGGTGGCCACATTACCTCAAGGCAGTGGCTGCAGCAGAGGCCTTCAGCATCACAACAGGACAATCTGGCTCCTAATGTTCCACCAAATAGACCCTTTATTGGACATAAAAGGACCACAATGGCTCACTGACAACACATTGCCAAAGTACCAAGTCTTGTTGTTGGAAAACCCACAGGTAACAGTTGAGCAGTGCTACACCCTTTACCCAGCCCCCTTACTGCCACTACCAGGAGATGATAACTTAACATATTCATGTTGTGAGATACTTAACAAAATTTATGCCAGCATAACCCAGACAAAATAGGTTTTCAGATGACAGTAGCTTTGTCAGGGATGGAACTAGGTACGCAGGGTATGCTATAGAGTCCCATCACCAAGTTGTAGAGGCTAAAGCTCTGTCCCCAGGGATCTCAGCACAACTAGCCAAACTCATCACACTGACCAGAGCCCTAAAACTAGGGGAAAGAAAAAGAATGAACATCTATACAGATTCCAAATATGCCTTCCTGGTGCTTCATGCCCACATGGCTATCTGGAAGGAAAGAGGGTATCTAACAGCTTGGGATACTCCTATTAACTGTGGGCCTCAAATCTTAGAGCTACTGGAGGCTGTTCATTTGGCTTAGGAAGTGACAGTAGTATACTGTGAAGGACACCACAGGGGCTCTATGAAACTTCATGGGAAAATAAGTTAGCTGACAAAAAAGCTGAAGAGGCAGCTATGTCAAATGATACCTTCATTAGGACCTTGTTCACCTCTCTCTCTTTCTCCAATACACTTAGGAAGAAATAGATTGGGCCACCCAACATGAGTATAAAGAAGAAACCAATGGATGGTACAGATTGGAAGAATTTTTCCATCTACCTCCCAGCGGAAAGCCTCCCAATGAAAAGCTTTCCATTGGGAGGTAGAGGGAGAAATTGGAGGAGAGATGAAGAAATTGGCAAGTAGATGGAGAAAAGTTTGGGGAATCTTGGTTAATGACAGAATTGGTTATGGGCGTATGTTTGGTAAGTTTGTTGGTTAGGATCTACAGTGAGAGTCACACTGGAAACTCTACTGGGAAGAGCCCCTACATCCATTCCATTTTTCTTCTTGGCCATAATGCAAATAGGGCTATTCCCATTAAAGTGATATTAGAAAAATGGAACTTCCCAATGGAGAGTCATTAAGAGTTTATACAACTTCTACCACCTTGCAAAGGACAGTCTAGGGCAAGTTTGTAAATAAGTGTTCAGTGGGAAGGGACCAAACAAAACTATTCAACAGGTTTGTCAAGCTTCTACATTGTACACCATAAATAACGTCCAGAGAGGGAAGCCCCTCCATTAATAAGTCCAATCCGGAGGAGAGGTACATACCTTGGGGAGGACTGGCAAATGGAATTCACTCATCTTCCTGCATGCTGCAGGTATAAGTACCTCTTGGTCTCTGTAGACACCTTCACAAAATGGGTAGAAGCCTGCCTCAAAAGGACTGAAAAGGCACAGGAGGTAGCTAAATTCCTCCTAAAGGAACACATTCCCTAGTTTGAGCTACCCAGGTTATTGCAAAGTGACAATGGTACATCCTTTATTTCCCAAGTAACTCAACAGGTTAGTAGTGCCCTAGACATAAAGTGGTACCTTCACCTTGCCTGGAGATCACAATCTTCAGGAAAAATGGAAAGAACTAACCAAACCCTCAAACACGTCCTCAATAAACTCTATCAGAAAACAGCATAGCCACAGGTTGACCTCTTACCATTAGCCCTCCTTCAGATCCATACTGCTCCTCAGACTCCCTTGTAACTGAGCCCCTTTGAGGCCTTATATGGTAGGCCATTCCTATATTTGGACTTTTACTTGATGAAGAAACTGTCAAAATCACCTACTGTGTCTCTTCTTTAGCAGACTTTCCAACAGGCTCTCTGGGTATTTTGGTTACAAAGAAACCCAAAATCAGAAGGGGGAAAATACCAGCCTCCGTATCCTCCAGGCTCATTCGTTCTCATTAAAGCTTGAAGGGATGGAACTCTGAATTCCCAACTAACTCCAGTCTGAAGGGACCTCTTCATCCCCAGAGCCATTAATATACCAGAGATTGCCAGCTGGATACATCACACCTGAGTGAAGCTGTGGAAAGGCCCCAAAACACCAGATCTGGAAGCAATGCCCTCAGCTCCAGAACACACTTGTGAGGCACTGGAAAAGCAGTATTTCCTCTTTAAGTGAAAATAGAAGTAATGCTCCTCGACATCCTTTCACCTCGGAGTAAAATGATCTTAATATTAGAAATCTTACTTGCAATTTCTCTGATTTTAACCCTAACTTGTACACCACTAGGTATTCCAGTGGCAGCTTTCTTTGTGACCAGTTTCTCTCTTCACAGTCACCTTACATTGCCATGGGCCTGCTCCTAATGGTTCTCAATCTCACCCCTTTACTAGCAGCACACCACCATCCGGATTTTCTATTATTGGAAAAAGCTCAGTAATTGCTCCAAAGCACAGGATTCCTTTACTCCACCAATTGCTGATTATGTACCAACTCTTCTGCTAAAACACCAGGGAGAGCTTATCCAGCCTCACCAAGAGATTGGACAAGCATAGAGGCAGAACTGCATATTCTCTATCAATGGGAGGCCAATGGGAGATGTTTGGGCCTCCAAATAGCCTTCTTGCAAAAGTAAAGCAAGATTTCCCTGATATCTGCAAGGAACCTCCCAGTTTTGGATCTACCTTTTCTAATATCACTTTAATGGGAATAGCCCATATTTGTGTTATGGCCAAGAAGAAAAATGGAACAGATGTAGGGGCTCTTCCCAGTACAGCTTGCAGTGTTATTCTCACTGTAGATCTTAACCAATGAACTTACCAAACATACACCCACAACTAATTCTGCCATCACACAAGTTTCCCCAAACCTTCAAATATTACCTTTCTTCAGGGAACTCTGCTAAATAAATCTACTCAGTTTTGCCAGTGACAACCAAATTTTGCATTATTCAAAATTTCTGGTTCCGGCCTGCTGATATTACCAATGTCTGCAAATTACTAACCTTAGCTCTACAGAAGAATGGGTTCTATTGGGCCAAATTCAAAATTCTCTTTTTTTGGGAAAATAAAACCAAGGGAACTAAACAGAGCCAAAGCCCATGCACATAGGACTTAGCAGGCATGACTTTAGCCACCAACTACCTGGGCATGTTGGCAGCCTTGGCATTTCTTGGAGCTCTCCTCACCCACTTATTTCATTTTGACATCTCTACTTATCTTAAAACCCAAGGAGCCTTCTATATTTGTGGCCAGCTAGTTCACCAATGCCTCCCCACTAACTGGACTGGAATTTGTACCATAGGCTATGTATCCCAGGACATCTTCATAGTCCCTGGCAATCTCTCTCTTCCAGTACCAATCTATAGGCATTCCATCTTTCCCAGCGTGAGGAGGGCTATCCAATTAATTCTTCTCACTGAACTTGGCATTATAGCCAGTAGGGGAACCAGAACTGCTAGAATCACAAAAGCCTCCTTGACCTATAGCCAGCTCTCAAGGGAAATAGCCCACAATACTGATGCCATGGCTACAACTTTAACAACTATGCAAGAACAAATTGACTCTTTAGCAGCTATAGTCCTGCAAAATTATCAAGAATTAGATATGTTAATGGAAGCACAGGGAGGAATTTGTTTAGCCTTAGATAAAAACTGTTGCTTATGGGTAAATCAATTGGGAAAAGTACAATATCTGACAACTCCTAAACTGAGCCTCCAGTTTACTGGAACAAGCCTCTCAGGGTTGGTTAGATTAAGAAAGAACCTGGAAAGAGTTCTCCTGGGTTCTTCCCCTTTTAGACCGACTTGTTAGTCCCTACTTTTGCTCCTTTTTGGGCCATGTCTTCTAAATCTAGCAACCCTATTTGCCTCCTCACACCTTTAGGCCATCAAGCTCCAGATGATCCTCAGTGAGAGATACCATCCTCTCAATATTCAATAGTCACTCTTCTACAGACAATCACTAGACTGCCCATCAGTGAGACACGACAGAGGCGAAATCCTGCCCGTCTCCCTTGGACCTTGCTGGATACCACTTTCACCAACCCACAAAGCCACCCTGCCCTGATAGCTAGTAAGAGGCCAAGACTCACAGAACAATCATCACTGCCCTCTGTCAGCAGGAAGCAGTTACAGAAAACTGACCTTTTTCCATTTTCCGAAAGAATTCGGTCGGGAATGTTAGAATAGTTAGGCAGACAGGAGCAGGGCAAAAGAGGTACACACCCCGCCGCCACTGCCGTGAATGTCAGGTGACCATCAGCTGATCAGGTGATGGTCAGGTGGTTGTTATGCTGGCTCACTAAAATAGTAATTGGTTACAGCTGATGGCATCAGCTGTAACCAATTACTATTTTAGTGCGATCGTGTTTTCTATCTATTGGGAGACAGGACAGGCTCCCAATAGATAGAAAACACCTGAAACATGATCAGCAGCTTCCCAATAAAATCTCAGGAGTTGGATGAGTGGGCCCAAGCTTGCACACTAAAAGGCAAAATAGTGGAGTTTAACTGGTCTATGACCTTCCTCTAGGAATGCTCAAGTGGTAAGGGAAAAATGCCTCAAGTGAGCATACATAAAACTTCAATAAACACATTGCACATGCAGCCCCTCCCAAGTGCTGGCAGGCCACTGCATATGTGGACATCCCACCCCAAGGAAAAATTAAGGAAGGAGATGCAAACCTCAGAACCATGCCAATGTATAAAAAACCCAGGTGAAGGGTTGGATAGGGCACTCGGATCTCTTAAGTTGCCTTCTTGGCCCTCTTCTAAGTATACTTTCTTTCCTTTCACTTCTGCTCTAGTACTTTTTAAATAAACTCTCACTCCTGCTCAGAAACTTGCCTCGGTCTCTCACTCTGCCTTATACCCCTTAGGTAAATTATTTCCTTTAAGGAGGCAAGATTCAAGTTGCCGCAGACCCACGTGGACCCACTGCTGCTAACAATCCGGGAGCTATCTACCACATTAGTTTTTGTCCGGATGTTTACTATTTCCCTTCTTGAACTTTCTTTGGTCTTACTTTGCTGTTTTTTTTCTATCAACAAAAGGATGATATTACCTCTTTAATATCAGTCTTTCTTCTTTTCTAATATATTCATTTATGAGTATAAATTTTACATAAATTTAATATTAGCTGTTTCCTATAAGATTTCATCTGTTGGAAATTGTTATTCTTCAATTAAAATCACTTTCTTCCATTTTACTTTTTCTTTTTTGACTCATGGATTATTTAGAAATGTTACATAATTTTTAAACATGCAAGTTTTCTAGGTTTTTGAAAAATGGAGTCTAGGCTTGATTGTATTGTAGTCAGACAATAGATACTATTATCAAGACTTGCTTTATAGCCAGGTATATAGTCAATTTTTGTAGATGCTCTTTGTGACCTTGAAAGAATGTGTATCTGCAATTACTTGGCACAAGTAATTCTGTATAATTCTATTAGGTTAAGTTTGCTAATTGTGTGTTTTAGGTGCTCTCTATTCTAATATTTTTTAAAAATTTGCTAATCCTACCAATAAACTATGAATGCAATTAAAATCAACCATCATGACAGTATGACTGTTTGTTTGTATTTTTCTTATAGTAGTTCAGCAAATTTTTGCTTTGTATATTTTAAGCTTGTATTAGAAGGAACATATACATTTAAAATCACTGTATCTTCTGGGTGGTCCCTTCTATCCATGGTAATACTTTTAAAGTCTATTTTGATTGATAACAGTATAGTTCTTCCCATGCCTGACTCCTTTTAAGGTCTTTGAGTTTGATATTCTACAGTTTCACCAAGATATGGCTAGGTATGAATTTCTAAGTTTCAGCATGCTTACTTAAAATATTTTCTCTACCCAATTCTTTTCTTTTTTCCTTTTCTTCTGAGGAGGCAATCTGTCCTATGCTATATCTTTTGCTCTTAGACTCCATGTCTTTTTATAGAGTTTCTATCTCTCAGTTTCTCAGTGTTACACTGAGTATAATCTCCCATGAACTGTTTTTCATTTCACTAATTATTTCTTCAGATCTGCATCATTTCCTGTTAAATCCATCCATTAAGGGTTTCTCTCTCTCTCTCTCTCTCTCTCTCTCTCTCTCTCTCTGTTCCTAATCCCTTTGACACAACCCCACACTGTTTCCTAAAAACTGACCTGAAGAATGAATTCAAGTCCCTTTCCAATAATTAGCCACATGCATCACATAACCCATGACTTTATCTGAGCATGTTTTGGGCTGTCTTTATTTGCAACCTACATGGCCTCACTAGGCATCCAACTTTAGGTGTATTTAGAGGCTTTGTGTGGGGCCAGGTGCAGTGGCTCATGGCTGTAATCCCAGCACTTTGGGAGGCTGAGGCAGATAGATTGCTTGAGCCCAGGAGTTTGAGACCAGCCTGGGCAATGTAGGAAACCCTATCTATTAAAAAAAAAATTAGCTGGGTGTGGTGGTGCATGCTTGCAGTCCCAGCTTCTCAGGATGCTGAGGTGGGAGGATTGCTTAAGTCCAGGAGGTCAAGGCTGCAGTAAGCCATGATCACGCCATTGCACTCCAGCCTGGGTGACAGAGAGAAACCCTGTCAAAAAAAAAAAAAAAAAAAAAAAAAAGCTTGAAGTGACTATCCCAAGGCATTTGTTTTGAGTCCTGAAGGTTAAAAGTCATCCTCATAGCCTTTCCAATGGAGTAACACTTCTTGTGTGCTTTGCAATTAAAAAGTGGAAAATATTTCCCTCAGACTATGAGAGTCTCTGTAAATATACACTTGAACAATTTTTAAGCTGCTATACCTCAATAATAAAATGTTTCCTGGTTACTTATTAAGTTTTAAATTTCAATTATTAGATTTTCTGAAAGTTCAATTTTATATTTTTCAAATCTATGGCATATTTTTTTATAATTTACTGTACTTGGGTTTAAGATTGTCTTTTATTTCTTTAAACTCTGTAAGTATAGTTATTGAGAATCTATTTCATCATTTCTGTATCTGGGTCTCTGTAAGTCTGTTTCTGCTGCCCTGTTCCTTTGATTATTTATTTATTTATTTATTTTTACTGTGGATTGCTGCTCATTGCTTAGATAATTATTTATTAGTTTTCTTAAGATCTAGGATAAAATCCAGAGAGGACATGTGTTTGTTTCTGTCAGGTGACTAAATATACTACAGATCTGGAATCACTACACTAAATTTACAGCTTGAGGTTTTTTTGTTTTTTTCCCTGTTTTTCCACTCTATTAGTGGGAATTTGGCTCAAAATCTGAGTGATGATAAGCAGATGGATATCATTTCATCAGTCTTAAATTTATTTCAGCAATATGAAATTAATCAGCAATATTAAATTTATTTCTTCTACTTTGCTCAGTGCCAAGACAATTTTCTTTTTAGGCTTCTGGGAGTGGAAATATTGAAGTGATTTACATTTATTTCAACTTTAGATGAATGGTTAGCCCTTTGGGGTTAGAGGGTTTTGGTTTTATAGGCATTGGTCCCTTATTAGACTCCTTACTTCAGGATGAACCAGGATTTGACTTCTGTTCCCCTAGCCCTCTGAGACATTAATACCCAAGCACAAGATCAATCAGTTAAGATGCCCTCAAAACAAAAGTGAATTCAATCCTGCTAACCTTTCCAGATTTCTGCCTTCCTTTAAATTATGATTTGCTGATTCCACATTATCTTGTAAGATTTTTGATGCTTTCAAAAATATTTTTAAGAATATTTTATTATCTTTTGTTGTTTATATTAGGCTGTTTGGTTCTGAATTATTAGCTTGCTGTATTGACAGAAATCAAAGTTGTCCCTTTAAGACATAAATAAGTTTATGTCATTTATTTTAAAAAATTCTACTAGGAGAGAGATCCAAGATGGCCGATCACTAGCAGCTCAGGATTGCAGCTCCCAGTAAAAGCGCAGAGAGCCAGTGGACGCCACACTTACCGATAAATTTTTGCTGCCCACGGACCAGGACATTCCCAGTGGAGGAGCCCCATGGGTTGCCAGCGCTACCCTTTCGGCTGGCGCGGCTTTTTTGCCAGCACCTCGGCTTGGCAGCTCTTGGTGCGGAGTAAACAGGACTGAGTCTCCTTTTGGATGATGTTTGGAGCTCTGGGAAGTCAGAGCAGTCCATCCAGCTGATTGAAAAAGGGACTGAGAAGCCAGACCGGAGACCCCTGGGCAGAAAAACACCACGAATTTCAACGCTGCTGTTTTAGCTAGCGTGTGGGTCGCCACAGTGAAAATTACATAGATTCTAGAGCTGGGAATTAACAAGCTGGACGTCCACTCAGAGACCTAATTTGAAAGTGGGTAATTACAAAGACGACAGATGGATAAAACCATAAAGATGCCAAGAAGCCACCGTAAAAAAACTGAGAACACTCAAAATCAGAAAGTCTCTCCTTCTACAGAGGATGCTAGTTCCTCATCAGTAACGGAACAAGGCTTGATGGAAAATGAGTGTGAAGAATCATCAGAATTAGGCTTCAGAAGGTGGATAATAAGAAACTTCTGTGAGCTAAAAGAATATTTTCTAAATCAATGCAAAGAAACTAATAACTTTGAAAAAAGATTTGACGAAATGCTAACAAGAATGGACAATTTAGAGAAGAACATAAACGAATTAATGGAGCTGAAAAACACAATACGAGAAATCCGTGAAGTATGCACAAGTTTTAGCAGTTGAATTGATCAAGTAGAAGAAAGGATATTAGAGGTCGAAGACCAACTTAATGAAATGAAACGAGAAGACAAGATCAGAGAAAAAAGCATAAAAAGCAATGAACAAAATCTCCAAGAAATATGGGACTATGTGAAAAGACCTAATTTACACTTAACAGGTATACCCGAAACTGACGAAGAGAATGACTCCAAGTTGGAAAATATTTTTCAGGACATTATCCAGGAAAATTTTCATAAACTAGCAAGGCATGACAATACTCAACTCCAGGCAATACAGAGAACCCCACATAGATATTCCTCAAGAAGATCAACCCCGAGACACATAATCGTCAGATTTACTCGGATTGAAATAAAGGAGAAAATACTAAGGGCAGCCAGAGAGAAAGGCCAGGTTACCCATAAAGGGAAGCCTATCAGACTCACATCAGATCTCTCAGTAGAAACTCTACAAGCCAGAAGAGAGTGGGGGTTAATATTTAACATCCTTAAAGAAAAAAACTTTCAACCCAGAATCACATATCCAGCCAAACTAAGTTTTACAAGCCAAGGAAAAATAAAATTTTTTGCGAACAAGCAAGAACTCAGAGACTTCATTACCACCAGGCCTGTTTTGCAACAACTTCT